>JANEMJ010055520.1:27098-59073 GCA_024361745.1 Cacatua alba
TCAGCAAGACTGATACATCTCAGTTGTTTGTAACTTCTTCTTGAGTATTAGGCTCTACCAGCACAATGTTCTAAAACCTGAATCTTCTTGCAGCAGGATCCAGATACACTTTGGCATTACAATGTAGCAATCACTGTCTCATCACAAGAACTATCCTGCAAAGGTGCAAATTCAAGGATCCCCAAACAGGATCATTGGTACACGTTCAATTCTTTTATGAAATCTTCTTAATGTTCAAATGTAAGCCAGTAGTCAAGGAAAAATGGGGAAGAGGGAATGAGCTTAAAAAGAATTTTTAAATCCTGTGAAACTTCTGCTGTGTTTGTTCATCACAGACACAATTTTGTTTTCATGTAAGTGTATGTGCAAATTCTGGTAGGGGACCTCCTCATTTAGAAGAGGTACTCATGTTCTAGTATGGGATCAACAAAATTAAAGTAAAAATAGATTTTACTTGACACTTAACGCACTCTAGAGCTGGACATTGCCTTGCACAAAGCATATAGTTTCTTTGCTTTTCAAATGAAGGATTTCAGTAAGGTGAAAAACCCAAGTCCTTCAGTTTTCATGCTTCCACCTTCCTGTTTTAAATTTTATTCTTCTGTTCTCAGAGCTTGCATTGAAATGTATCTGGAAAAAATATTCCTTGAGGTGTTTGACATTTTTTGGTTTTCACCCATTGTACTTTTCCACAAAACACAAGGAAAAATTCTGCTTCTGTAGAAATTTAAATTCTTTTTTTTTTTTTTTTTTTTTTTCTTTTGTGGCTTTCCATATCCTATGATACCCATGGTGATAATGCAGTTGTTTACTCCACTGGCTACTTGATCAACCCTCACTTATATTCATAGTTGCAGCAATATTCATCTTCTCTAAATAACATCATTATGATTTAAATCAGGAATTCGTAAACATCTCACGGCTCTTGTGCAAAATGTTTGAATAGTAATTCATATTTCATACAATAACACTTACTAATTTGGGTTTTGCAGAGAGCAAACTAAATGATATTTTATAAATTGATGTTTGGTAAATAATGCAGTTTGGTTTTCATGGCTGGTGTCAGTGATGTATGAATCTCCCTACGTTCTCAGTAAACATTGCAAAAAGCTGCTTTGCAGAATCTAAATGTCATTGAGGCAAAAGCTTTTTCATGTGTGTGCTGGGTACGAGGGGCTAAAGAACCAACATCACAAACTGTAGAATAGGACCTCAAGGGATTTGCTCCTTTTCCCAAACAGATCAAAAATTTAGATTCGTCCCATGCAATCTGTTCTTAGTTTCAAACAGCAGAGATACCAGTAGTTGGAAGCAGTCTATTCTTACAGCGGTACCACGAAACAGGCTTTCTTTCCTAATGCTTAACTTTAAAGGTATAACTCAAAGTCAGCCCTGTTCTGAGGAGGTTGAACCAGATGATTTCCAGGGGAACATACAAATCTAAATGATTCTATGATTCCACAGTTTTGTATACCAAAATTTCTACGTCTGCAGTTTAAGCCCACTTTTACATGCGTCATGTGTGTGAGGTATGGGGAATATTTTATTCCTTTGTCTTTGTATCCACCTCTTAAATATTGAAATGTCACTGCTCTGGGTCCTCTTGGTCTGATACCATTATACTCATAAATAACTTCCTGGAATTTATTGGTTTAGAGGGTGTTTTCTAGACTTGTGGTTTAATGAATCTGCACCTTTTATGGCATGCTCAAAGTTGGGTTGTGTAGGCCATATTGTAGGCCTTACATCTAAAAAAAAAAAAGCTTAGGTTGTTTTCCATACAAAATATTATTGATATAACCCGTTATGATATCTGTCTTATCTGATACAGTTGAGGGATGGTCAGTTTTTAATCCATTGTAATGCTGAAATTTTGTTTTTTCTTTGGAAGAATGGATGCACAACCAGTTGTTCAGTACCTTGCATTTGCGCAGGTGGTTGTTCTTGCTGAAAGCATAAAAATGTATGACTTGTCCTAGAATTACTTTCTGTGGCTTCCTTCTGTGATACCTATACTGTATTTCTTTGTCTCAGTGACAAAAATGTAAAGTGTGATTGTGTGAAAAGCATTTCTGAAGTCAAAATATGCAATTACTACTTCTCACCTACAAGATATGATTGACTTATGATTTGAAATAACCTGCATCTGTGGCATACTTCAAGTGCTCATATGTAGTTTTCTAATTCTGTTTACTTGAAAATCTGTGAAGTAAAGCAGTCTAGAGTTCAGTGATTCTTCTGTTCTCTTTCTTAAGAAAGAGCAAAGATTAGGCTTACTGAATACTTGGTGTTGAGAAACTTCATCTGTCTTTTCATAAGTTCTCAGAAGATGTGAATCCAGTGAGCTGCTAGACATTGCCTTTTCTCTGAAATGGCAACTGAAAAATGTTTACAGCCTTTGCCATAAATGAATTGTTGTTCTTGCATAAAACTATATAGCTGAGATAATGCATTTGATTTTCCCAAGCAAGCTTGACATGATCACCAGCACCTTTAAGATTTCTTCAGTCCTGTATCACCCTTGAGGGGGAACAGGACCATTATACTAATGCATTTAATTTAGATATAACTAGATTTTGTGGGGTGGTCAATAAGCAGAAGCAGTTACTTAGATCAGTGAGGGCTTCTCTGGTCTTAGTTTTGGTACTAATTTTATTTAGCGCTACTCTAATTAACTTTTAAAAAGAAGAAAGCTGTTTCTTAAGCTTTTTCTGTTTAATGCTCTCTTAACTGGTAAAACTATGAACTCTGTCCTGAAAGAAATCAGATCTGGGTTTTTTGTTGTTGTTGTTGTTGTTGTGTTTGTTTGTTTGTTTTTATCACAATAATTTGATAGAACAGTTCCACTTTTCATGCTGAGGATATAGGCTAGGCTTCACTGACATTTATAAAATCCTGTAAAGCTTTTCAATGGACTTGGAAGAAAAAACTTTACACTAGCTAACTACATGAGAGCCTCTAAAAGAGGGGGAGTAAGGGGAAAAAGTAATATGTATAAATTGGAGCATCATTTAAGCTTTTACAGAAGTGTTTGGGCACCATGAGCTCTCAAGTTAGATTGGATTGTTTTTTCTATATTTCTGAACAACAAAAGGCAAATCCTTACCTAACTCTCTGTGCTTATTGGTTTGGTTTTACGGGCTGATACGAATTCATATTTGAACCAGAAAGTTCTGTTATTATTGGCTTTAGGCTTAATGGCTCCTGATGGCACTTTCTTTTGTGAATTTGTTCAGTTACTTTTATAGTGTAATAGTTCCGCTATGCAGAGCAGCCTGCCTATAAGCTCTCCAGTTTGTGTTGTGTGACTTAAGTGTTGGTCTGTTGTCATTTGTTCCAATCTAAAGAGCAGGATTTTATCCATACCATTCTTAGAGGAAAAATGCTTGGTGAAGTCTGTTCAGTTCTTAGTAGTGTGTTGTAAAATTAATGAATTGTTCTTATGTAACTATTAACCAACCCATTTAAGCATTAGCTGATGATTTTGTTGATACATTATTTGTTTTGCTAGGTTAACCATTTCTGCATATATATATATTCTGTATAGGGCTATGTGTAGCCATACAGACAAGGTTTTCAGTCATCTTTAGAAAGGGTGTATGCCTTTGTCAGTTGCTTAAAAAGCTTTTTCTTTTCACTTTACCGAAGGATGTTATGAATTTGGGACTAGATTGGAAAGCTACAAGTTTAGATCCTTCATGCTACTTTTTTTTTCCCCAATAATTTATACTATCTCCTCTTTGACCTTCATTTTCCTATTGAAAACATTGAATTAAATTGTTAATTTCCCCCCTCCCCTGATCTTTAGAACTTTTAAGTTAAAATACGTAACAAACCTAGAGTCATAACATTCCATTTGTAGTACTGTAAGGTAGTGTTTTGAAAGAAAACAAAGTATGCTTAATTATGGTATTTGATATCCTTTAAGGAAAGTCACCAGCAAGATACATAGAATTTAAGGGGCCTGGGGTTGCTTACAAATGAAAAATATAAG
The DNA here is from genome assembly GCA_024361745.1 of Cacatua alba. NCBI lineage: Eukaryota > Metazoa > Chordata > Aves > Psittaciformes > Cacatuidae > Cacatua > Cacatua alba. The sequence continues at coordinate 31,093 of JANEMJ010055520.1, forward strand.
GTGTTACAGTTAAACTTTTTTTCTGCTTTACTTCAACCCATTAAAGTTAGTGAAGTCATCTTGCAATTCACTCATGTTTACATCCTTGAAATACTTGTATGCAGTAAAAATGAGTCTAGTTAGTAATTAATTAGCCAAGCTATGCATGTTATTTCTCATATTTTTTCCTCTTTATAAGTCTTCTACATGCTCTTTCCATCTTCATAATTTCTACTTTTGCAGTTCTCTTTTAATTCTTTTTTACTTCATTTTATTTTATTTTGCCTTACAAGTTGCTAGTCTCTTCCTCATATACACATGGCTGAAAATAAATGCATTCTTAGTATTGTCATTACGCTGGTGTTCTATAAATAGGAAATAGTACCTTTCTAACTTGTCATGTGCTACTGTATCTTTTCAGCAATCATTTGGAAAGAGAAATATTCATATGTAGTTACAGCCTATTGTTATAGGCAGCTTGGGCTTGAGGTATTTATCTTCCTTCCCAGTGAGAGGTGTCTTATTTTTACACATTTGATTTAAAAAAAAAAGAAAAAAAAGAAGTTGAGGCAATTACAATGAATAGTTATAAATTTTAATAGAACAAGAGGATTGCCAGGCCCAGTGGATAAATGGTCCTTTTCTTTTTTCTTTGGCTCTTGTTAAAATATGTAAACAATTAGGGGACATCCTGCAGCCATTTTTTATAGCTTTTGGTGTCACTAAGAAAATCTCAACATTGTTAGAATGTATAACCTATATGCAGTGGAAGGGTGACATTTCATTTATTTCTGCTAGGAAACTGGAGTTGTGTGGCAGCTATACCTTAAAGATGCAATTGCCATATATTCCTTTACATACATGTACTGTTCATAGTATCACGGAAATGAAGTCCAAAATACTGGGGTTGTCAGCAGTGTGGCTTAGAGAAAGCAGCCTATCATGTATATACGTATTTTGCTTTCAAATATGTTCTTTGACTTCTGTAGTGTTTTTCTGAGATCTGTGTATCTTTTGGTCAGTAGATAATGCAGCAAGTTACAAACTTCTTGGTTTTGCCATGTGACGTGGTTTTGACCATTACTTGAATCAATAATGTAAAAATTTAGTTTAGACATGTTTCATTTATATTAGTAAATTCAGGTCAGATCTATTGGGTTTTAAGTATTATTAGTTATTTTTATATTTCATATATAGTGCATAATAGTGGTATTTGACATAAGTTAGCACGTAGACAGCATCATGAGCAAACTTGGATAGAGTGAATGTGAATGATTGATGTATTTAAGTGGATAGATATAACTTTACTGAAATACAGACAAGGGATTTGTTGAGCTTTTATGGAGAGTCATTCTAACAGAAATTCAGATTAGAAACCATTGCTACTGCTATGAATTGTATAAAATTCTGCATGGAGTTATACCAAAATAAATTCATTTCTTTTTGTGTGCATATCACTGTTAGCCATGTATACTAGTAAGCCTTTGAAGTAAAGGAAGTTAGCTAATATGTTGAAGAACACTGTAGTAAGATGCTGCTGCTTGATTGAATCTTAAATTATATGAAAATGTAATTACGATATACTCAAGCATGAACTCAAGAACTAGCAAGTCAGTTTGGTACTTAAGAATCAAACACATCGTTTAGGATCTACTGAAGTTCAGTGTCTCTGCCTTGATAATTAATGCTTTGCTCACTATCAGCCACATCTATATTGAGCTAGCTTTTTTTCTCCTTGAGTGGAGGGAGAGCAATACTAATTATAAGATGCATGATGTGTTCAGTGGAGTTGGAATTTTCTTCATCTGAGCTATCAAGGCTGAGGTGTGACACTAGACAGCTTTTGGCTGTAGACGCTACTGTAGGACATGGGAGCATTTGTTTTCTTTCTGCAAGAACGGAGACAGGAGATGGAGCAGGACTTGGCAGGGGGCTTTCTTTTTTGTAATCATCATGGCTTAGAGGAAGCTTTTTTGTCAGACATTTGCATGATAGTCTTGTGGACAACAAAACTAATTTTTTCTGTGTAACATTTAAAATGCCAGTTAATACAGTCAAACCAAGAATTCATTGTGCTACGTGGTGCCTGTTCTACTACGGTCAATATAAAGCACAAAGCTTCAACAATCGTCAGAAGTATCGTGTACTCTGGGCTTGCTGTCTCCTGAAATACTGTAGGTGTGTATCAGTAAACCCGCCTGTATGATGTTCTTAACTGGTATTTTAACAGTAATACAATATAATTATAAATTCTACTCTGGCAGATTTCTGAATTGCCTATTAGTGAAGTGGGTTATGGTTGGTGAAACAGACAAAAAAAAGAACCTGTGCGAGCTAAGGCTTTGCTGCATCAAGTTTTCTAGTTTTCTGAATGAAACTCTATGAATTTACTGTCTCTTGTCTTCAGCAAACTCCGTTTGTGCCAAAATCACCAGATCCAGTTTTTATTTAAATGAACCAGTTTTCTATTTGATTCTCTTGAAAATGGTATTGGTTCAAAACTTAAAATGCAAAAATGCTACAGCATCCCACATTTTAAGAAAAAGAAAATTACAGAGAACTTTACATCTATTTTTATGACTTGGTGGGAAAATCAAAATTTAAAGCTTCAGGGTCAAATGTACTTTCCTGAGAGACTCAATTACCGCTTGGTTTGATGGCAGTAGAGGAATAAGGATGCTTGAGCTTTCAGATTGCTGGGTTTTCATTATGTAACTGGAGCATATTAACAGGAAGCTGTTAAATACAGTTTATTTGTGAATAGCCCAATTGGCTCCATTGTGTGAGGGATTAAATAGATGTAGTAGTTTCCCATTATTATTCACTGAATAGATTTTTTTTTTAATGATTTTTCTTTTATTACTAAGTTTTGTTTAAAATGTGCTTAGTTATATTGTCAAAGTGACATTTCTGTTTCCTTAAAAGCTGAGACTATAGTGGAAAAAATTGTGTTGTAAAGTTTACAATGCTAATAGTTGAATTTTAGCCATTAGTTCCTGCCTTTGCACATACCATTTATATTTGTATTCTGCTGGCTGGTTTGCGTGTTTATATTTTGATCTTATATATTGTGTGGTTGTTGATGTATACAAATATTTGGTAAATACTTTCATGAATCTATAAACCTTGACGTAGAAATCATGGAAATACGTTATTTTCCAACTAGAGAGATACACAAATAAGAGTTCTAATACAAGTTTAAAATTTTCTCAACGCCATGTCAGAGGGTCATCGCTGGTCTTAAATTCATGTCACAGCCATTTTCAGAAATTAAGGTACTAAATTACTTTTTTTCAACTTATGCCAATTTACTCTGCCTTTCTCCCATTTACTAGTCTATAAGTTACATCTCCATTTGTCATCTCTGTTTCTGGCCCGGGATATTTGCTAAATATACTTACACAGAGTAAATGAAACAATCTCTGAATTGTGCTTCTTTCTTCAGTGGGTTGGCAGAAGTATTCTCTGTAACATTAGCTGAATTACTTTCTTTGGCAAGTTGTTTACAGCAGTTATTAATCTTTGTTGTCATTGTCATTTGAGAATCCTAACATGAATTACTGTATTTTAATTCCCTTGAACAAAAACATGGAAATATATTGTAACAAATGCAATTTTTGAAATGGTCTTGCTAACATAAAAATATGCTCAAGTTTCTAGTAGAAATCAAGCAAAATCTTAGTTATACGTTATTAAGGCAGCGCTGTGTTCTGGAGACTGTAATTGTACTGCACCTAAGAATTTTCATTAACCAGCAGAACCACAAAAAACAAGTACAGGTCAATGCTGTTTAGCTTCGCTCAAATGGTGGGTAGGATCATCCAATTACTGCACATGCTGCCTGTTCTGATTTTGCTGATTGCACACTGGCACATTTCAGGCAGAAGCCTTTCCTGGGCTTTCCTGAATTTTTGCTATTCTTGCTTTACACCAGATTCTTATGCAGATCCAGATGTAGCAGTCCTGAAGTTTATTATCCTTCCACTTGACAGATGTATCCCCCTACTTGACATCTAATAACAGTTTGTCATTAACATTTTAGTGGAGCTCAAGCTGTAAATGTGAAATAGCATTCTCCTAGAGAGCAGCACTGAAGAAAATACTGTGATCATTCTCTTTCAGCTCTGGAAATAGGAATGTAGATACATAGTCCAACATTGCTTAAAATAAGCTTAAAAATCTCGAGAGGGGCTTCATATCTATCACCAGATCTAAAGCCTGTTTCTCCATAATTTTCTGGTATTTTACTAGTTTCTAATGCTGTTTAAACCAAATCTGAATATATATGTTCTTGAGCCATCTTGCATAGATAATAGAATTTGATATGAATAGATTTCCTTTTACATTTCAGTCCTATTAGAAAATTCTAATAGTAGTTTATACATATATTACATTTTAAAGAATAATTTCAATAAATAAGCCCTTTTAAAGTATTGGAAAAATGGCATACATGTTTTTCCTCACTTTGTATTTCCTTGCAGAGCATAGAAGGAACAAAACCAGGAAAACAGAAAGCTCGTCCCTAAATAGAAAAATAAAATAACCTGAAGAACAGACACTCACTATGTTCAATCTGTTTATCATTTGCAGTATTTCACATCCTCTATTGCAAAATACCTAACGAGTTGACTTAAAACTACATTTATGCTAGTTTGATTGGTAGTCACTTGAGAACATTTGTGAAGGTAAAAATACTATGAAGTTTCTTGCTGTGCCAGTGCCATAATGTCTTTGACAAAAATTTATCGTTTGTGTATGGGGGGGGGGAAGTGGTAGCTTGTGGAGTCTTTTTTGCTAAGTGTTGTCAAAGTTTACCCTCAGCCAATGTGGAAAGGGAGACTGCACAGGTATAAGTTCCTCTATAAAGGTCCCCAGGAAGACCTTTATATTCCTTTAATCCTGGGTCCTGGTATTCCTATAAAGGTCCCCAAGAGGACCTTTATTCCTGCCACTTGGCAGGAATAAAATTTTGGAAAGTGAGCTGTCATTGCTGTCTATCAGTTGGTATCAAAGAAAGAAACCTACTTTTTACAGTCTGCAAAGCCAGTTATCTTTAAACCATGTCAGTGCCACCTTTCTCTCAAACAAGCACAAAAAGAGAAGACAGCAAATATTCCAAATGGGGGGGGAAAGGGGTCATTGAGCATGTATTCTGTTAACTTGAACATTTGATATGTCTTCTAGATAAAATATTTTGGCAGTATTTTACTGTCTAAGTAATGCCAAAATATTTTTCATCTTCATAGTCGCTGCTAATAAAACCAACAGAAATTCAGTCTAATATTCTTCCCCATTCTTCTGTTGGGTTAAGAAATAAAATCCTGATACTTTGATTACTTCCACTTTGGTTTTGTTGCTGTTATTTTTGTCTTGTAAGAAAAGCACTGATAGGGAAAGGATACCTTGTGAACATCAGCCGGAGACATAACCCAAAATATTTTCATCTTCCAATAAGCCTTAAACTAAAGCCAAGATTCAAGTGAGTAAATTCTTACTGCCTTCATGAAAATAAGCGCATGTATTCTGCAGCTTTCCTTCCAAGCGATTGCTTCAGTATTCTTCTGGCACAGAGTTGCTGAAGTTATCCCTGGTACGACCTACACTTGTAGGTTACCTTAAAACCTGTACACAAGTACAGGCACCCTTTTTCACAGAATCACAGAATGGTTTGGGTTGGAAGGGACCTTAAAGCCCATCCAGTTCCAACCTCCCTGCCATGGGCAGGGACACCTTCCACTAAACCAGGTTACTTAAAGCCCTATCCAACCTGGCCTTGAACACTGCCAGGAATGGGGCAGCCACAGCTTCTGTGGGCAAGCTGTGCCAGTGCCTCACCACCTTTATATTTTCTGGCATGTGCTGGGTGGGTGAAACAGTTTCAATTCTTTAATCTAAAAACAAGACTGAAGCATTTATCCAAATTACAAAGCCAGAGTGCATAATTTGAGCCAGTTAGCAATTTTATAGTTAGCAATTGTCTTTATTATTGATTCCCTCTGTAACAAATCCTGGTTGAAGCAAAATTTGCATATATTTATATTTATACTAAAATATATTTTTTCTTAGTTGTGAGACTACAACAAAACTTGGTTCCATCTTCCTTGAAAGTACTGCCAGTACCTGCTGAAAAAAAGTAGAGCAAACTTTTTGTCTTTTAAAGAATGAGAAATTTGTAAAATTGTATTAATTCCTTTTTATCTTTACAGACTGCCTATAAAATAGTCCCTTCCCTCCACCCAGTCTATCTGATGAGATAGTTAATACTGCAGTTCTGATTAATTGTTTCAATGTAGATATCTGTTTTATGGAATATGTCTCTTCACAAATCTGCAATTATATCTGTTTTAAAAAGGATATTTATTACAGTACCTATGTGAGGAAATATCTGTAAAGATTCATTTTATATTAGCATCCATGCTGTATTCCAACATAAGTGCTAATTTTAAGGCTTGACATGATTTTAAGTGACCATGAATATGCCACAATACAGTGATTTTCACTTTAATCTTTAGTGGTCAAATTAAATTAATTGCTATTTAAACAATGTTCTCCTATCAGATCACTCCTTGAGCTTGGAGTCCATAAGGCAGAAAAAAGCCAGCTGCAGAAGTCTAGTTAAGAAAATGCATTTACATGTGCTGACTTGGAAGTAATATCTAAATTTGTGCAGGGGTTTTGAGTTCTGTGGATAAGATAAAATGACTGAGAATGTATACAGTAGCTTTATTATTGAAAAGCTAACGCCAAATTACAATAATACCTACTTTTACATGGGGGAACTGATCTTGTGACTCATCTGTAAATGAGTCTAACAAAGTCATGGACCAAAGTCCCTATAAAATCAAAGTTCGTAAACTGTTTAGCTGCCCTTTAAATATCCGTTTCTTTCCTGTTTACCTTTGAAACTATGCTGTTTGGGTCCAAATCCTGTAACGCAGTTAACAAATCCAAGAAAGGTATCTGTTCATGTTGGTAAAGGATGCAACACAGATTGCGTTTTCCAGATCAGCTGCAAAAGGTTCCCTTATGCCAAAGCAGACAGATCAGTCACAGGTTTTGGGGGTTTTTTGTTGTTTTGTTTTTGGTTTGTTTTTTTTTTTTTTTTTCATTTTTGTATGCTGCAAAAAACAAAAAAACGTGTACACTTCATGCTGCAGAGGAGCCAGTTCAATAAAAGTTGTATCAGTTTAATCAATAATAATGTTTTGTCTGACTGAAAAATACTCTCAATGTTCTTTTGGAAGAACAGGCCTTATGAAAGTCTCTGCCTTTTAAGAGGATTTCTTTGGCCTCATGTATATTTAATATTACCTTTTTTGCCTGCCTCTATAAACATACCATGTATTGTTCCTGGAAATATGACTACAGAAAGCTGCTTTTTCTGGGAACAGTGTTACAGAGCTGGTAATGTTGATTGGTGACTAATTAGTGTCATTCCCAGAAGTATTATCTCCAGAAGAATTTCCGAGAAGGGACTGACAACATGGTGTGCTGGTATATGCTCAAGTCATGCTGCTGTTTTACTACCTCTCCCATAATTCAAAGTTAAGGCTGTGACAAACTGCAGTTATGAATTTGTATTTTTTTCTAACTGTAATCAGCTGAAGCATAGCTCTGTTCCCTTTAATTCATCCCTGTGTCATGTTCTGTGCTTTTTTCACAGAAAAAACACCAAAAAGCCAAATACAGTACTAATGGCTGCAGTTGGTTATTACTTTTTGTGTACGCAGGATTTGAAACTATTAAATAGACCATGTACATTTGTGTGTCTAACGTACAGTAATACCTACTCTTACATGGGAGAACTGATCTTGTGACACATATCTAAATGAGTCTATGGTGGATGAAATATCTTAAGATAATTAGTGGAAGAATCTGAGCAAAAAATATAAAGAATAAAAAGCAAAGAATCAGGCAAGCAAAACAAGCATCGCTAAGGAAAGCAACAGTAATGAATTATCATTCAAAATATAGATTGATTTTTAGTTTGTTGGAAACAAAAATCCAGAAGATGGTCTGGATTTTGTCAGAAAGCTTTAATGTTCTTCAGTTAAAAAGTTTCAGGAACATTGCTGCCAGTGGCAAATTTTGAAGCGTTTGTTCCTGTCTGGTGAGGAATTAGCTCTATGCAAGGAAGTGCACAAACACTGAGGAAGAGCCATACCAAATGGAAAAACAGTGTTGGAGGTAGCTCAGTTGCGTTACAAGTGCTAAAAGAAACCTTATAGCTAAAAAACAGTAAGTTTGCTGGTTCTGTTTGGGGATTATAGGAATTTATTTTAGCAGAGTCTTTAGGATTTGCTATCGTGCATTGCGTGGAACTGGCTATGGCAGTGTCTGTCCTTGCAACACTGTTTTTGGTAGTGCTGGTTGGGCCCAATCGGTGGATACCTGGATAAACTACCTTAGGTAAGGTTGGATGATATTTGAATCCATTTTTTGCTTTATTCAAAAAGCGTCTTTTGTAGGATGGTGTATAATTTAAGCTGCATCTTCAGCTGAAAGTTCTGTTGATACTTCTATGCTAATACAGTTTTGTTTGCAAAACATCTCTTCTTCTTTTGCTCTTCCCCAAGGACTTTCGCTCATGTGGCCTTTTGGATCAGCTGTGGATATGATTTCTCTTTGCTTATTGGCAAGCCTTTAAAATCAGCAAATCTATATAGGTGGGATAAAATTTACACAGGCCAGAACTGCCCCTCCCTCCCCCAAGTAATTCTTCTAAGATACCATAACATATTTAGATGTCTAGGATAAAACAGACTTTCCAAAGTGTTTTGAAAGAACCTCTGTATCTAAATTCATGCTCTTGCTGGTATTTATATGTCAGGGAAAAATACCAGAGTTCATTATTGATGTGCAGGCAAAGGTTTTGATGGCATGGGATAATGATTCAGGGTTTCAGGGTATTAAACCTCATTTTGCCATTAGTTCACTGAATAGTTTTTGGTTGAATAACTCATAATTTAATTTTGCTTCAGTATCCCTGACAGTGTAAAGGTTGGAATTTTCATTGTATGCAAAGCTAAATAGATCTTCAGCATTTCTTTTTATGCATTCCTGACCTGAGGGTCTCTTTTACTGCCAGCAACTTTGGCAGACCATGTCACAATCATAGGAATGGGGTTTTTTTTTTTCCTTTCTTGCAAGGACACAACTTAAATGATAACTCAACTTTTGGGACAGGCAGCAAGGGTACGGATAGTTTGGTTTTGTGTTTTTGGTTTTTTTTTAATGTAGCTACCTTTCTGTTCCCAGACATTTGCTGCAGAAAGTGATGAAACACTAAAAATCATTGTGGAGAATTGGTCTCAATTGTCTGCAGCCTATGCATTTAAATCGCCAAGAGGCCTTCTGCAGTCTCACCAGTTATCACTTTTGCCCATGTTGAGCCTTTGCTGCCTGCCAGCAGCAGTTCTGTGAGTTCTGCACAGGATTTTCTCCTGAATCAATCCATTCTAAGCCAGTAATAGAGCTACTGATGTATTTTAATGATTTCTGTTTCACATTTTCTCATTTATGCTGCAGTTTATATGCTGTCCTTTGAGATTTCTGTATTCATCTTATCTGGCTTTAGAAAAGTACTGGAGAATCTGGTAAATGACAGCTGCTATGTTTTTAAATTTTGCTGCAAGGTTTCAGCAAGATAACACTGCAAGAGCAGAGAGGGTTTTGTTGAGTTTCTTTTTCTTTTTTTCCCCAGAACTGAAGCCTAGGGCAAATTATCCTCTTTTTTAGAGAGTAACAGCATGTGTATAAATTTCTAACAATGCTCAAACCAAGAAGAAAGAAGAAACATGCCAACATGCCTAAGCTTACATAAAATGGAAAGGTTAATTTTCCTGTGAAATACTTGATTTAGGATAAATAGCACATCATAGAATTGAAAGTGAGACCCTGAGTCATGAAGTTTGTTCTGCAGTGGTGCAGCCAAGCAAATCACACACCACCATTAATATAGGTGTCAAGCTGTTTTGAAACTAGTTAAGTTTCTTGCCTCCATCACTTACAGAAAAGCTGTTAGAACTTCATTCAGATGCCTGCTTTTCACTGCCAGCTGGTGTTTATTAGTGACTATTTATTCTTGTGCTTTAGTTTTTCACTTTCCCCTGTTAGTATTTATTCCTTTCTTCCCGTCTTTCCACCCACAGTGTGTTTTATTTAAAAAATAGGTTACTGGCAATTTTTAAGAAAATGTCCTATATGAATTATGGAGCAGATTGATAAACTGCAAATTACAATAGCAGCACAGGACCTTCAAACAGAGATTCTCCTTTTCAGTAACTGAAAACTTGGTTATTTTACTCTAGACGACAGAACCAGCAATGCAATTAATATTATAAAATCATAGTGAAGCTTCTAACTCTTTAAATTTACCATGACACTGTGCAGGTAAAGCCTAGGTATACTCTAATTCCTTTGTGTCACATATCCCAGCAAGAGCCCTTCTACTTCAGATCTATAGCTTGACAGGGAACAGTGTCAATGCTGAAGGTTTATTTTTTGTTTGGTTTTGGTTTTCTTGCAGAAATGCTTCCTGGGTCTCTTTTGGTTTGTTCTGTTTTCTTTGATTTGTTTAAGAAAACCAGTTCTCTTTTAAATTCTGTAGAAGGTCTCAGATAAGGAAATATTTTCCTTCATGGCTTTTGGGTTAGAAGTTTTCCTGAGAGCAGAGAACTCCTACAGAGAGAGCAGTCTTGTGTCTGTGAGCTCTGAAGTTCCCTAGGTACTGTGTTCCCTGTTCCACCTCCCCCCCCCCCCCGCCATAAACCTTTCTCTTCCTATGCTGCATAAAAGTTACGCCTTTTCCCAGACTAAGGAGAATCTTGGAGCTTCTAAGCTTGGAGCTTGAGAGACATGGCTAGGAATTTTATCATTGCTATAGCTTAATTTGCAGTTGTGTCACACTGTAGCATTGTTTTTAAATGCCTACACATCATTTAAGTGTTACTTTCTCTAGGGGTAGGTAAGTCCTCTGATTATTCTTCTTGTTGTAACAGCAATGTACAAACTATAGTAATGATAAGTTCACAAGTTGCAAAACTCCAAATGTACTTTTTTGTTTGTTTTCATTAGTCATTAAAATTGCTTGATCTACCTTTTTCTTTCTGTATTTTTCTCATCTTGCCTATATAATGTAATTCAAAATGACTCCCCTGGAAGTGGCATGTAGGAGGACATGATTAGCTTGAGAGCAAGAGAGTGATAAGAAATACCATCCTGGGTTTCTTTCAGTGTAAAATGCACGTGGTAAGAAACAGATTAGATGCTAGCAAAACCCTTGAATTTTGTATCTGGTCACCCCCATATTCAATAAAATGTATATTTCCTGAAACTAGAATTTAAATAAGTGTATTCTGTGTTTTGGTTTATGTTCATGTTTGACATCCACCACTTTTGTTGGTGGTTCTTCATTTATTATGACTATTTCTATCTTTTTAAAGTTGGTTTACTGCCTAGGAAAAATGTTAAGTTGACAGATTTGGAAACTGAAATTGTTTCCCTGTCTGTAAAAGATGGACAAAATAGACAGCAGTGCTATTCTCACTGTCTGGACAGATGCTGCAAGAAGCATCACCCCCTTGATGGAGAGTGGTCCCTGTATCTGTATCAATTTCATTTCATTGGCCTGCATCTATCAGTTTCATTTTATTGGCCTGCTAAAGATGTTTGGTAATGCAGTTTGGCAATGTCTGCTACACCTGAATGGGGAACAGATCTTGTGCTACCAGTAATTGTGTAAATTACTCTTTGTTGAATGTAAAATCCAGTGATGTTCTGTGCTGCATATTCAAATGTGGTTTTCTCCTCTAATAGCCTAACAATATAGATCTTCATTTTGGAGCTCATGCTTGTTTTCTATAGAGCCTCTGAAGAGACTGGGTTAGGGATTATCTCTACAGAACCTCCTGTTTTTCAGTGTTCCTTGTCTGTTGATGTAGTAAAGTTTCAAATATCCAGGTGGATGCCTGGGGGAGAGAGGAGAGTAGCATGAGTAGTCAGGGGTAAGTAAAAGGAAGATTTGACATTATGAAAATATGCTGTAATAGATGAACTTTGGAAAAAAACTGCAAGCAGATTCCACGTTTTGAAAAACATGCAGACAAATTTTTGAAGAGTAGAAATATCTAGAAATAGTAGCAGATAGAACTGAACTGGGGGAAGCTGCATGAACATCTTATCTTCTGCAGCACCATGTAGCTGGGGGTGTGAGTGACAATACCTAGAGATACCTCTAAGTTGATCATAGATATTTACATAAAAGCTGAAAAATACCTGTTCATTTAAACAAAAAGCTTCATCTTAGAAGCTTATGATTGAAGGATCAAAGCAATCTCTGCTTTTCTTCGACCCATAATATCTGATCATTGGTTTGTCAGTTTACCTATCCACATACAGTCAACTCCAGGGATGCTCTTAAAATACATACTTTTAGGGATTTGTCTCTAGTTTTGTGATGGAGCCAGTACTCTTCTTGTACCTGGTTTACTCCAGTAACTGACAAAGATACAAGGATTAGGTACAATTTGAGCCTTTTTTTTTTTTTTTTTTTCTAATGAAAGGAGTAGAGAATAATAAATCCTTGCGTGATAAATTTATTCTGAAAATCAGTCTTTAATCTTGCTGTCCTCCATCTTATAATATGAGGTAGGATTTGCAGTTTGATTCACAGCCATACAGATATTTTAAAGGAAACTACTCTAGGAGAAACAATCCTTAAATGATTTACTGTATTAAATGAAAATGCATGTTTTCATTGTCCCTTCTATTCCTGAAATAATAAGATGTCTCATTATCACAACAGAAGTCTCACTGTCATTCTGAACCACCACATGATCTCTGACATATATTGGCCCATGCAGTTGCTGTGACTAGTCTCTACATATCATTAGCATTTCTTTTAAATGTGTGTTGGTAGACGAATGCATATGTGCATTGTATAAAATTAGTATAATGGATGTGTAAATATGTAATATATTACACATTATAAAAGCCAGCACATAAGATGTTCTTTTGCTTAGCAGAAGCCTTATGATCTTGCTGTGTTCAGTAGACAGTGGTTTTACTTTGTACGAAGGCAGGATTTGCCTCCCGTTGCTTGGAGTAGGCCTGGAAGTCCTCTAATAACATTGCACTGGGGAACTTACCACCAATTGACTCAGTATTTTATTTTCAACTGCTTCACTAGAGATGAATAAAAGCCGTTCTCTGAAGTACTCTTCCACTCCCTTTGAAAGCCCAATTCTAGACAATGTATCAACAGGGACACAAATAATCATCATGCTTTTCAAGCTGTTTGCCTTCTGTTGCTAAAGTTAAATATGTTTAAATAGTGAAAGTTACCAACTTGAAACCTCCTATCTGTTCCTGTAATGAAGACCAGAGGGAATTTAACCTGAATCATTTTCTTTTTTTCTGGAAGCAAATGCATTTACTATCAATGAGCATGTACTGGTCCTTACCAGTAAGAATGAACTTCAGAAAACTGCCACTTGACATTCTACCAGCACAACCAGAAATTGAAATAAAGGCCCCAAGAGCAAAAGTTTTAATAATGCAGCAAGTCTGTCAACCAATTGAATTTAAATAATGCTATAACGCAAAACACAAGTAATTACTACAAGGAAGGAATTGCAATAGAAACTTTCAACAGTTTGTTATTATATAGCGGCAATATTATGAGATTGGCTTGGTCTTGCAATATAAAATCCTGATTTCAGATTGATTTTAATAACAAAACAAGTGAAATGAGGAGAAAGCCTATTTGGAGTGGACTCTTGAAAATAGGAATTCAATTCTTCAAGAAAATGTAGACTGTCTAGCTTTCTGATAATAAATACAAGGAAAATGTTGGGTAGTTTCTATGGCACAAGTAGGCTGTAATTCTAAGTAATGCTGAGCTCAGGTTGTGGTGCATGTTCCAGGTGTTTGGCTGTCTCACTCAAAGCCAAGTTTGTGAAGCACAGCTGTGTGACTGGCTTAGTTTTACTGAAAAAAGAAAAAAAAATACCACAGTGGTGTTGAGCTGTGAGGTTGTCTACAAGCAAAAGCTTTGCAATATAAGAAAATAAATTATGGACAAGTGAACTCTTGAGATGACTATAGAGAAGGAAAAGTGCTGACATGTAAACATACAAAACCCCAGGAGAAAGCAGGGTCGGAAGATTGCAACTCTGCAAGATGGAGGGTTAGCCCACTCTAAAATCTTCAGTAGCTGAGACAGCCACCCTTGACTGATGACTGTCTGGCCAGCAGGAACTCGGTGGGTGCCAGCATTGGGTGAGGTGATCATGCTGGTGCTTAGCCTTGCAGCGTGTAAACCCAAGCTGTCTTACGTAGCTATTAACCGAAATTATTTTTTGCTCCTAAATCATATCTGATCCTGCTTGCACAATGTCTGTGTGTGAAAAAAGACACCCAAGTAATTCTGACACAGAGGATGGTTAAAAGGTAAAGCTGAGAATTACAGTTAAACAAATTTAACTCAAGAAAGTAAAGCAACTAGTTAAGTTTAATTTGGATGTCTTCTGTAATCAAGACCATTTTTGTTTAACGTGTGCTAGCCTGTTCAATTAAAGAGCTCTTTTTGGCTAACATACTCATTTTTTCTGTGCTTTTGTTGTTCAAGTTAAAAGTTATATGTTAAAAGTTTGAAACAATTATGGTGTAAAAATAGATGAACATAACAGATGATATTTTAGCAGGTTGTTCAAGTGAGAAGGAAGGGGTGGAAACAGGACATGGGTTAAGAGGTAGAGTAGCAACAACTAACAAAAATAAAGGTATTAAATGGAGTAGGAGACTTGAGATTTGAAAGCTGGGAGGTGAGACTGTAGGTAGACAAGGTAGCTGAAATAACACTGCTATTACTGATGCTAAGGAAAGGAAAAGTAAAAACAATCTAAATTAGAAGAATAAAATGTGAAACAGAAGGGCTTGTCACTTATAGTAGCTACATAACTCCTGGGAATTAATTGATGAGAGGATTTTCTTTTCTTGAAAAGTTTTTTGAGGTTGTTAACAAAATTTAACCCTGTTGATGTGGGGCTGGAACAGACAATGGGAAAGGAGCAGACACTTTAAGAAAGCCCAGAATTACAATTTTCATTTTCTGAGCACCTTTACAAAATGGTTTCTTTCAATTTTTGGAGAGCAGTACCTGTGCTAGGTAGTTTGTTTTGTTTGTTTTAAAGTGATCTCAGGCAGATCTGCCATAAGATGGTGATTTCTTCTCCTACTTCCAGCTGTATACTCTTATTAAGATGTTACTGGTTTTGCCACAAAACAACTGCCGACAATACCAGCTGGGTTGGAGTTATGAATGCCATTTAAGCCTTTTCTTCTGACTTCTTGGCATGGGGTAATTTGCCCAGTGCATTAATTCATAACAAAGACAAACCTTTCAGTCAATAGGATCAGTTCTGAAGCTTAAAGCAACATTTTCGTTTTGGGCTTTTGTGGGTTTTTTTTTTGGTTGTTTTTGTTTGCTTGTTTGTTTGTTTGTAGGGGGTTGTCATTTTTTGGTTGGTTGGGGTTTGTTTTGGGGGGGTTGTTTTTGTTTTATTTTAGGAAAATTGTTGGTTCTGTCTGGGGACTTCATTAGGGGAGTAACAGCATTCCTTCTGTCAGTTCTTCAGCAAGAAGGGAATCTCATTACCAATTTTTAATATGAAAAAGCAAGGGGCAAGTTTGAATAACAAAATTCAAGAGCCATGTGACAACATAGCATTTCAACATGGTGCAAGATATGGCTGAGTGCTTACAATAGTGTCTGCACTAATTAAAAAGTCTACTGATTTATTAGGGTGTTACAGATATGGTATGGGTGTATGGATATAAATCATTAATTCAGTATATATATATGCATGTGTACATATACATGGTCTTGATGACCTTATATTGACTGTTGCAACAAATATGTGAAGTGTATATGTATATATGTTACAAACGTCTCTTCCACTGACTGTGCATATTCCTGCATGTGGGTGACTCCCTGCTCTGGAAAAATCTTTGTCTTTTAGTTAGAAAAGAACTTCTTACTTCTGTATTAGAAAAGCAGTTAGCACATCCTGATAATTAAGGTAATGTAAAAATCGATGTACTAATTGTTTTGTGTGGGGTTTTTTTTTTCCCCAGTTGCTATATATACTGATAACGAAATTCAAACCAGAGAGGTTCCTAATTCAGTCAGTTGTTTTAGCTTCATCTATGTGCATATTAGTTAGACATTTTCAAAAGATTTTAATCTAGTAGTAGCTACTTGAGCAAGTGAATAATAATTTTAGTGCAAAAGGTATGGAAATAGGGATGCTTCCTGGTAATGCAGTTACTCTGTCTAGACGAGAGTAAAGAGGTAGAATATCATTGAGTTTGAGAACATGGTTGTTCCAGTAAGCAATTGCTGCTTATACAAGATCTTCTGAAGTAATTTTTTGTTAAGGTTTGCTACTGTGAGATTTTATAGTGAATTTGCAAGAAGGAGTATTGCAGAAAAGGCTATTTCTTCGTGTTAACTGGTATTCAATACCAACCATGTATTTCCAAGAATTAAGCATGTTATTTTTCACTTCTCCAAAAGACATGGCTCCAAAAGCCACAAGTCCCCCTCTCCCCCAAAAAAAACTCTAAAACAAACCCCAAAACCTTAAAATTTAGAAATGGCTTAACAATAATTAAGTCACACTCAGTTTAACAAATAATTTTAAAATATTTTTACTCTTTGGTGTAAATTAATTGATAGGAGTAAGCCACAAGTCACAGAATCGTAGAATAATTTAGGTCAGAAGACAGCTTTGCAGGTCTCTTTTCCAGTGTTACGCCAAAAAATACAGCTACCATCAAAGTTTGGGGCTGCTCAGGCTCTTGTCTGGATAATTGTGAAAATGTTCAAGAATTGTGTTTTTACAGGATCCCTGTAAAATAACACAAAGGTTTAGAGAAGTTATGCTGCATGATGCATGCAATGTTGTCAATCAACTGAACCAATAGACCAATTAACTGAATTTTTCATAATGTAATTTTATACAGGTTTTAATGTTAATAATTTTCATTGCTAATTAATGCACAAGAAAAAAAGATAAAATGTATCTCACTACCTGGCATCATATGCAGCAGATTCAGGTTTCCAGTTTGTTCGTATACTTATTAGATTGAACTGCAGCTTTCTTCCCTATGAAGGTTTGGGCCTTACTTCTCTACACGCATACGTAAGTCTCCATTCTCCAGGCTGCCCAGAACCCTGCCCTCAAACTGCTCTGTTCCCTCAGAGCTACTATACATCTTCCTCCTCCACTCCACTCTTAAAAAATAAATCAAAATATTTACAGTTGATTTTTCTATAATCAAGCTACAAACACAACTTAGTTTTCTATTCTCTGTGGGTGTATGCGTTCATATGTATCGCTTACAGATAATATTTTTCTGATCAAGCCTCTCCCAGTAAGTTAATTCATTAGAATCTTACCATTGTGAATAGCAGTATGTTTTATACATAGTGAAGTCTCAGCTTTAGTGAAATAAGAATCTTATTTGTTTTGTTGTATGTGAATCTGATCAAATTAATAAGAAATGAGCTTCCAATATATTTCAGTAAATTCAGGCCCTTTAGGGAATGTTTTGGTGTCATTTGTTTTATTTTTATATAGAAAAACTGCATTAAATCACATTATGGTTTTTTGTTTTTATACATTAAGCTTCATTATTTGTTGATTGACAGTTCAAGTTGTTCCTATTCTCCTCCTGCTTAATTACATACAGTCATTTTGTTATTCTTCTCTAATTTCATGACGATGCTAATGAAAGTATTGGGACTGAGGTTTGATTTCCATGGAGTCTTATCTTTTTGTAATTTAGGGCCTGTTAATAATGAAAACAAAACCTCCAAGAATTTACAATTTAAGACCAATTTAAATCTAATTAATTAAAAGAGAAGTAAGTCCTGGTACTTCCATTAAAACAAAGTTCAGAAGTTTTGAGCTCTTTGATTTCTTACTTGATGTTTTAGACTTCTGCAGATGCAGACTAGGTAGTATTCTATAAAATGTGTCTAATAGTCTTGTTGGATAGGGATGCACAGCTAGGGGTACTAAGTATATTTTTTAAAAGTATGGAAAGATAAATGTGCTTTTCTAAGTATGGAAAAATAGATGCAAAAGTTTTAAAAAATGGATAGAGGCATCTGCCTATGACTACTTTATACAGTGCCTATAAACCTCCTACTGTCTCAGTGGCATATGGAAAGTCTAGCTGTAGTCCCTAAAATAAAATCCTAGATTCCTTCCTTCAGAAGCTCTAGCTTATAGTAGTCATTCTAGCAAGAAACTCAAAGAACATTTTGCAATAGAGTGGTAATTAACAGAGAACTTTGTTAATCTGTTGGTTTTGTTTTGGTTTGTTGTTTTGGTTTAGGATTTGGGGTTTTTTTTGTTGCTGTTGTTGGCCGAGTTTGTTGGGTTTTCTTTTTGTTATTGGTTGGAGTTTCTTCCTGTTGTGGAAGGAATTACGTCCTTCTCTGGTTCTGTCTTGCTGTCTCCATATCATTTACTAAATTGTGCTGATATAACTCCAGTGACTGCAGTGATGTTGAATCTGATCTACAGAACTACAAGATCAAAATCAAGCCTTGAACTTGGATTTTTATTAGCAGCTATGTCAGGCATTATATTGAGATTTACTTCTTTTTAAAAAATCTCTGTCGCATCCATATTTCAGTCCTTGTACTTCAAATTAATTCTGCAGTGTGAATACCAAATGAACCAAGTCTCCTGAATATAGGACCAAAGAGAGAGGAGAAAAATTCACGAAGAGTAATCTATTAATGACTTTTAAGCACCACTCTAGGTTAAGATGTTTGTGAGCTACAAATTGCTAGAGGCTGGATGAGTATTTTGGGGCAGTATGATAAAACTACTTTGGGGTTTTGTCCCTGACTTGACTTGGAGACCAGAATTTTGGTTTGAACCACTGTGGGAATTTTTCTTAAGTGCATGAGAGGAAGCATTTAAGGTGTGTGGCTTTACAAGAGTGTTTCGTGGGTAATAAAACTTGCACCAAATCTCTGAATTTGGACACAGTGTTTAAAGGAACATAGCCAACACCTGCTTTTATTTATGATGCTGTAAATCCAGAACAATTTCTTAGTTACTTCTCTGAAAGTCATGAAAGCAGAGTTTGACCCTGGTAGTGTTTGTTCATAGGAAGCAGAATTCAAGCATTCTCCATGATGAGTGTTTTTTTTGTTGGTTTGTTTTTGTTTTCCATAGTTGTCTAAGATCGAGGGCAATATGGTAGTACAAAGACTGCACTGCTATCAGGGATTGTGTTTGACTCCTGATACCTACTTTTAATAATAACAAAGTACCTAAAATTATATACATGGTATTGCATTTTATATTGCTATGTGTCCAAAGATTTCAGAGATCTTTAAGACTACAGTAAACCCTATAATCTTCCATGTATAAGAAATAATTTTTATGCAATTTTTAGAAATGGGTAAATGAAAGTACAATGAGATCAAACAATTTGGCCAAGAGTGACAAGTTCAGTGACAATTTCAATGGCAATTCAGGGAGTAGAATGTGAGGTATTTAATCCAAGTAATTGATCAGCAGTTTGAGAGAGGGGATTTTGCCCGACTACTTCGCTCTTGTGAGACCCTACCTGTAGTACTGCATCCAGCTCTGGGGTCCCCAGTGCAAGACAGACTTGGGCTTAGTTAGAGCAGAGCCACAGGAAGAGCTGTGAAAATGGATGGAATGCTGGAGCACCTCTCCTTATGAGGAAAGTTTGAGAGAGCTGGCATTGTTCAGCCTGGAGAAGAGAAGGCTCCAGGCTTATTGCTCCCATTATATATTGAAAGGCCACTTGAAAATTGAGAGAAACTTTTTACTAAGGCATGTAGTGACAGGACAAGGTGCAGTGTTTTTAAACTGGAAGAGGTAACATAAGTTTGGACATGAGGAATAAATGTTTTTACAATGAGAGTGATGAGACACTTTAACAGCTTGCCCAGAGAAGCTGTGGATCCCCATCACTGGAAATGTCCTGTGATCGCTGTAGCTGTAATAGCATATCATGAGATACGGGTTAGTTGGGGTCCTAATTCTCCTCACAGATTAGCTGCACAGTTGTATGTCTGCACTGACTTCAGTTTGTCATTCCTAGTTTCCCCATTGTAAGAAAAAAGTATTGAATGTATAAAGTGTGTTTAGTATGTCTTTGTATCCATGTACACAGTGAATGGAAATCCTCTGGATATTATAAACTGAAGATTAAAATGTGAGAATTAAAGGAGTACACCATTGCCTAGTAGGTAACTTTAAATGTGATTCTATGGGGCTTGAGTGTTAATTACTTCAAATACAAAAAGGATATAAGATAATGTTAAATGATCACTTGGAACATTATACTATGCATCACCAATAATGGACGTGCAGTATAAGCAATGACTTAACATTAACCAATACTAAATAAAGTGCTTTACCGTTGCATGCTTGAATAATGAGTTGCTTTGTGTTTATATAGCACTCTCAATGCAAAAAACTGAAAAACTTTACAAATAGGCTTAAAAATCGGTATCCCCATGTTCCAGCTGGAAAATTAAGAGCGGAGATTGAACTTTTTTAACAAAAAATTGGTGATTATTTGGAGTAGAATTCATCATCTAATAATCATTTGACTGCTGTGACATTAGAAAGATTTCCAATGTGCTAGATAAATGAATCTTGCTAACCCCTTATTTTATATATATATATACACATTATATATATATATATATTAAGATTTCAGTAATCATTGTATACAGAAAAGTACTGTCGTTTTTTTAATTTTCCTAAAAGAGCCATTTTATTCATTTGGCCACTGACAGCTTGGGACATCAGCTGATGTTTAAGAAACATCAGCTTGTTTCTTAAAACATATTTTAGGAGCAGACACTCATTTTAGGACACAAGGTCACTTTTTTGTGTGTTAGTAGCTGTTGAGACCTGTACTAAATCGTAAGGTTTTGTTTCCCAGCTGGACTGTCTGTCTCTTTAAATGTAAACTTGCTGTCTGTTCAGGAGGTCTTGGAGAAGTTCTCACTGGGGTTGTGCTGTGACCTTGGTGTTGTGTGTCATTTGTGCATCATTAAAAGGTTGTAATGAAGCTCTGCCACACACAGATTGTAAAAGGTCAAGCAGAAAGTTGGGAGCCAATGAGGTTGGGAAGAAAAATTGTGCTAGCAGCAGAGGTTGAGGGATTCATTACATTGATGCTATGGGGTTTTCAACAGTAATAACTGAGTTAGCAATAGAATGTAAATCTTCTCAGCCACTTAGTCTGAGCTTGCTTTCTCTTGATTTGTGGGGATATATTTTTACTAGAGTACAGGAAAGTCATTACACTTTCAAGAAGACCACTGGAATAGTTATGCATTGTAGGTAGAGAGACAGAAGAAAAACAGAACTGTATGCGACTCATCTGTAAAAGCAGGTCATTGGTGACAGAAAGAGAGCGATTGTTCCAAATGAAAATGTTTATGTAAATAATTGCAGTTGCTGCACCACGTAATTGTAGGTCTCCAGGTTTTGGTTGGCAGGTTATGTTATATATATGTAGAATGCTAAGAAAATAGCTATCAGGGCTGCCTTTATGGCTCATAGCATGGGAAGCGGTAATGGGCTTCTACTACCATATCTACATGGGAAGGTATCCTTCAGTCCCATAGACTTCATCATTTCCCTCTACTTCTCTGGAAAAAAACAGCCCCTGCAACTGCAGAAGTACAGGTGTTTATCAGATAGAGCCACAATTAACAGAACATATAACTTCCTTGTGTTATAATTGACCTGAAATGAATTTAAGCTACTGTGCATTATAAAATAAAATGGAAGAATAAATCTAAACTCTAACTGCCATGCCCTTATAAAAATCAGAAGTAACTAACATATATAGAACAATTTTACTTTTCAGTTTTCTAGATAAGCTAAATTATCTTCTGGTATAATTTTGTCACAGTCTACATTTAGACAAGAAGTTAGATAAAAGTCTGTGCATTTGTAATACTTTTATAGTCTTGCATACAGGGCTTCCCTTAGTTGCTCTGTAAAATTATTGCTTTTTTGATACATATAGAAAAATCAGCAATTTTTAATCATTCTTCATGTTAGCAACTTGATTTCCTAGAATGTGGTTTCCTTAATTGGAAGAGGCACCAATCTGGCATGACCCATTTAAGACATTTTTTGTTAATTACTTAAACGTGGAAAATTAGGGGAACTAAAAAACCCAAATACCTCTAATTCTTGTCTAAAGTGTATGGAAGTTAGCAAAATTGTTTCCATTTCTTTCAGTGATCAGAGCCTGCAATATTCCCAGATAGTCTTCTAAAGTCTTTGCATTTCATCCCTATCTTTATTAATTAATATATATTATCTAGGGAAATAGATTCAAAACCAGGAAAACTGCAAAAGCTGCTACCAACTTCACTGTTATCCACATGGAAGCTCATCATTTTCTATCCTTCAGTGGTATAGGAAGGATCAAGGTCATGACTCCTAAATGGTCCTAAAAACCCAAATGTCAGTAATAATCCTTTTTTGTTCCTGGCAGGTGATCTTGTAACTAAATCTAAAGTGTCAATTACAGCCAGCTTTGAAAAATACTCGAAGAATCTGGAGGAGAAAGAAAATACTGCAACTACAACAGTTTATTTGGCATCCAGTCATCTTCCATCAGATCACTGAAAATTACCCATCACATTATTCTGTTTCTGAACATGCTTTGTTTCAACATCCTCAGCTAAACAGTTACATAATTTGTACCTTTCTTCTGTCATGCTTTCACACTTACTGTTTTGTTCTAGAAAATACCATCCTTTTACAGACTGATGAAAGTGCTCAGGGAGGTTTTCAAAGAAAGTTTTAATCAAATATTGGAGGCATATTATTTTGTGCATTGATTATGCAAAGGTGTTTAATCAGCATACAGTGTTTTAATAGAGAAAATATTACTGAAGAAAATACAGTGGAAATTACAGAAACTTCTTCTTAACACCAACTTGAAGATTTCTCTTACACACACACACAGAAATACTATGAACTTGGTAGAATCCTGCTAATCCAAACCTATTCATTTTGAAGGCTTTTTTTCATTTGGTCCCAAGCTCCATCATTCATTTGTATCTCTACAATTGAAAATGTCAACCCCCAGATTTACATAATATTTATCTCAAAAAATGAATGCTCTTATATCCCAGTATGGACCCTCTTCCTTAAGTATATTACAGAATCAACTGCCTGAGGTCTGTTGCAGTGCTTTTGAGACATAAATCTTTTTGGATGCTAATTTAAAGAGACCCAGTTCGTAGGTATTTCAAGTGCAGTTGGCTTCCTGAGGTTGTCTAATTCATTCCTCTGCCCCAAACAGGATCAACCATACATCTGTCATTCCTGGTGGATGTTAACATCCATCTTTTGAAAACTTCCAGAGAGATGACTGTGTTTAACTAACCTTATCATTAGATATTTTCTCCTAATCATTAGCCAGAATCTCCCTTGCTTCACTCATGTCCCTGATAATGCCTTCCATGAAGAAGGGATTAATCGGGAGTCATTTACATACTGTCAGACTGTTGTCAAGTCTCTTTTATATCCTCTTCCTCATCTTAAACATTTTATTTCTTCTTTTTTTGTCATTACTTCTGTATCCTGAATAATCCTCTCTCCTATTTATTCCTGCTTGTGAAGGTGTTGTCCAAAAGCAGAAGGCAGTACTCTAGATGAAGTCTTTCTGATGCTTATTAGAGCAGAAGGGATCATTCCACTTGTCCCAAATGTGATATGTCTGTTTGTACATCTTGTTTTATAAAAAGGCTTCTGCTGAACATGTGAGTTTTGGATAAAGACCAAAATGCAGATCCATTCTGGGCAGTAAGGGTACTGATGCTATTGTATAACTTCATGGTCGTTGCTTCCCTGTCATTGCCATAGCAAATCATTTGGTTCAAAAGCTAGGTCTGAGTCTTAAACTCACCATCTCAGAGCTAAAATGCATTTATTTATTTACCTTAATCCAAATGAGGTAATAACAATCTTATTTAGCTACAAATACTTTCTTTGAAACTCCTCTAATACTGCATTTTACTTCCCAGTTGGGTTTCCAGGGGTTAAGTGTGGACTATGCCAGTATAACCAGCATATTCAGGTGCAGGCTCTGCTATCTTGACCCCATCTGCTTTGACTTTGCTGTTTAGGATGCATAAGGATGAAAGGAGTAGAAAGCTGTAGAGAAGTAAAAATGAAGGAGTTATTAATCAGTTGTCGATGTGTTCATTCACATAAGGCAAAATTATGTTGAGTAAGTAATACCTTCTGCCCTAATTATTTCTAAATCAGAATTGTAATTGGTTAAGGCATGATGTCTGGTGTTACATTGTACCTGGAAAACTTACTTGTGTTGAGAAATTTAAATCGCACAATGATTATAATATTTGCTATTCATATTCACTTCTCAAGATGTACATTGCATCAGGTAACAAGACTTTCACTTATATTTCTCAATTTTCTTTTTCCTAGTACATTATAAATGATAATTATAATTTATTAGGATACATTAGATGTTATTTCATGATTCCTGTTACAGCATCATTCTTTCACTGGGTTATTTCTAGTGTTGACAGTGCAATTGTTTCACTGCTGGAGAGTACAAACACCTATGGAAAATAAGATATGTTGCCAAAAATAGCACCTTCAGAATAACAACGAATAATAAATACCTGTGCCTTAAGTTGCTTAGAATGCATACAGTCTTTTTCAATTGGTTTCTAACAATGAACCACAATCACTGAAAATAAGAACTGCTTTTTGATTCCTCTTTCTTCTCTTATTAAAAATGTGACTTGAACTCAAGCATATTGGGGCTACATGAAACCTGAAGTATAAATGCTTGTTTGTAAGACAGAAAAATTTGCTAAAGTTCAGTAATCGGAAGATTTTGGGCTTGAAATTGCAGCTCATTTATTTTCCTGGTTTTTGTATTGGACGAAGATTTGCAATACCCTTGGTTTAGAAAATGTAGTTTATTAATGCACACTTCATTTACCGTGAAAGCAGATGCAATCAGAATTTTGTAGGATGCAGAAACATTGTTCTCACAGTAATCATATACTTTTAAATTTGGTTCAATATTTTGGGATAGGCAAATTTGGGGTATGGTAGGGTACATGATCAAATGTGATCTAGTACTATAACAGTTATTTTTTTAGTGCATTCATAGATTCTAATTTAGGTTGCATAGATTTGTTGGTTACTTCAGGAAAGAAAAGGTGAAGAATGTATTATACTATTGGTATACATTTAGTGTAGAATCATTTCACCATTGCAAAGAAATCTTTTTGTATGCGACTATATCCTATATAGACGCTCTTTAGGATGGATTGGAAAAAAGTTATGAACATGACTTTCAGAAACAGAGGCAGCTACATGCTGTTATACTAGTTTAAATCTCTGGGAACTGTTGCTGACCTGACTAGGTAAAATATGTTTTCTCAGCCCACTTTTTGCAAAGAGCTGATGGCAATGAACTTGCAGGGGTATGGCTAGTGTTAAATGCAACATAGTGACCCAAATGGAATACTATTCTGACAAATTACATTGTAGAGTTCTGATGTATGCCAAGCTCTCCATTTTGAATCATACACAGTATTTTGTAATCCTGTTTTTGCTTGTCAAAAATGCACCTTATTATTTTCAGCAGCAAATTGTGCTGGAGATTGTGAGTCTTGGAAAATGACTGAGCTTCTGTTGAGGCCAATTTTTGCAACAGTATGTTAATGAAGCTTGAAAAAAGTCTCCATTTTCATGTTGAACCATATAATTGAGTTAGCACTTCAGTGCCCAAATTATGTAAGTGACAGAGAAAGGGAGAAATCAAGAGCCTTACTCCCAAAGCAGTTGAATTAAACAGGCTTCAGATCATATTGAGAATCTGTGCTTGTGCTACTTCTATTATTAGACAGAAAATTCTTTCCTGTAGGGCATTGTTAATGAGCCGATAACTTTTGGAGTTACTCATTATATTTCCCATCACACTCGTGCTCCTCAGGATACCCACCTTCCATGCCCAGCCCATACTGCTGTTCCTACTGTATTATTGCTGAGAGACTCAAAAAGGAATGGTGTTACATTTAATGTAATTTGACAGTATTAACTTTACTATTTCTTGTGGTGGACTTTGGGAGATGACTGAGGTTTGATAACGTCTGCTTCTGGACAGTGCTGACTGTCTTTCCCCATCTGTTGGAGTCTGTTGGAGCTTTGTCATGGTGTGGAAGGAAAATGCCCTTAGCTGCAAGTATGCTAGCAAAGTGGCTTACATAGGCCTTGTTTGTGGGAAGCTATTGCAAATGGATGTTTTTATTTATGAAGGCCTGTCATCATTCCTGTTGATATTTAATGCTGTATTGCTGTGAGATGGGGTTGTCAGGCCACTTATTAACTTGGCCAGAAGAAAAACAAAAATGCTTTTTGGGCCCCCTTGGCAATATTTCTTGAATACCTGCTATTTAATCACCTTCCTGCAGTGTTCAGTATGTCAGTTATCTGTATTACATATTTTACTTAAGTGTATAGAATGAGGTGTGGTAATGACTTCTACATTCGTAGTAATGAAGTACTAGCTTCCCTACGGTATCTGAAATTACTGTGGCTCAACAGCGTCAGAGATACTTATGACACCAAAACCCCAAGTTGCTGTCTTTTATACCTTTGCTGCTGGCACTGAATTTCTGCATGGTTACTTAACCAATTAAAACTGGTTTATTACTTTTAATTACCTGTCTAGTTTACTTCGTTTTCTAATTTAACAAATCGGGCTGGAATATTTTATACATGCTTACTTTGCTGCCAGCGGACCAGGCAGCTGCATACCACTTTATGTGTACTGCTAACGCTGTCTCTGAGAACAGCATTATGAGAGTTGGGAGGAACGTTTTTAAATATCATTTCAAGGATCCTAGACTCAAACTGTGATGTGTCATATAGTTTCAAGTGCATCAAGGCTGTAAATAGCAATATTTGCAAAACCCCACATTAATATCTGAGAAATTGCAATCTTATGGGGAATCATTTTATGCTTATTTCCTTGCTGAATTTACAACAAAGACAGTTAAGTAAGAGATCGCTTTTCTCAGAGCTGTGTACTTTTTTCTGACAATCTTGCTGATTGAAGAAAGTATGTGAATGCCAAGCAAAGATGGAGACCAAGTGGAATCGGCAGGGCTCCAACGGATGTGTGCTATATTACTTCTCGCAGCTTCCCAACCTTCCTCATCTTTTCATCTTCAGCTCATGACAGTGTGTTTCCAAATGTTATCTAGGACTTCTCTTCTGGACTGAATGCCAGCTCCGTATTTCCTTTATGTTAATGAAAACATTTTGATCATTTCCTAGGCAAACCTCAGGACTAATTCTTGGCTCTTACCCTGGACCTGTTGACAGTGGTCGAGACAGCTGACTCTTTCTCCTTTTCTCTCCTCTTTCTCTTGTTGTTCATTTCAACTGCTTTTCAGGTAGTTTTTCTTAGATGCTATCCTGCTTTCTCTTTGGAGTCCTTACAGCTATGTCCTGATTGCCTTTTCTTTTCCCACTGTGCCTCATCTTTGATTGGTTACATTTACAACTGACTTAAATAACAATTCTATGATGCTGAATCGGAACCCTATTTATCATCCTATCATATGTCCAAACTAACACCCCAGCAACTCCAGACAATCCTATAGGACGGTTTAGTTTTGTCCTGGTTTCAGCTGGGACAGAGTTATTTTTTTTTTCTTCCTAGCTGACACAGTGCTGTTTTGATTTTTAGTTTGAGAATAATGCTGACAACACACTGATGTGTAAGTTGTTGCTGAGTAGTGCTTACCCTGGTCAAGGACTTTTCAGTCTCATGCTCTGCCAGTGAGGAGTGGCACAAGAAGCTAGGAGGGAGAAGAGACAGGACACCTGACCCAAACTAGCCAAAGGG
>JANEMJ010055524.1:0-15681 GCA_024361745.1 Cacatua alba
CAACAGCACTGAGGAGCTTAAGAACAAGAAATATTTTGCACATTCCTTGTTGGCTCCACTTCATTTTTCAGAAACCAAACAAATGACAAGTTAACACTGCATGCTCTCTCCTGCATGTCTGTCCACATCACACCAGTTTTCCCCCATTTGTTAGTAATGCGATCAGTGCTTTTAATCAGGGGATAGTTTTAACATTGTAACCCACTGAGGGAAGGGAAAGTTGTATTAGGAAACAGTTGGATTTAGAAGCAGTTGGGAAAATTGCTTCTTAGTTTGGGACACGCTAACAAAGCTCAAGCAAGTATGTTCTGTAAACCAGAATTAGCAGGCTGATTATCTTCTAGTTTTGGTATGAATCTAGTTAAATACAGCAAAGTAATAGAGATAATTCCAAACAGAAATCATTTTCCTGTTATAATGTCACTTATTTAGAAGTAACCTACAGAAAAATCAGTGCAACTCCAAGCACAGCTGAACCTCTGAATCAGGACAAATTTATCTGCCCTCTTTTGACACCTGAAATGAGTCTAAGAATTTACATGGCCAAAAAAAAAGCACCCCACTTTCAATTAGAATTTTGAGTTTCAGTATTTTTTTTGTTCTGTTGTAGAACTTTTTAAAAACATTTGAGAAATAGCACAGAACTCTGCACTCAGGGACCTTGCATATAGCCAATAGGCTGATGTGCTCACTGGAATCACAAAATCACAGAACGGTTTGGGTTGGAAAGGACCTTAAAGCTCATCCAGTTCCAACCCCCTACCATGGGCAGGGACACCTTCCACTAGACCAGGCTGCTCCAAGTCCTGTCCAATCTGGCCTTGAACACTGCCAGGGATTGGGCAGCCACAGCTTCTGAACTGAAAATGACCCCAAAAAATCTTTCAATTCTTTGTCTCAGTTCATTCTGACTTAGAACAGAGGCTTAAATCTGTGTTATTCTGCTCTCTGGAACAAAGACTCCCTTTTAGCACTCCTGAGTTTGTAAAAGATTAACTAATTCTGCCCACTGGACTCATCCCAGTCCAGCAATCAGGAAATTCCCACAGGACAGAGGACACCTGTGCTTAGCTCTAGTTCAGAATTTGCTGATTCACTGTTTTTTCTGGTTTTCTAGAAAAAAATTCTGGTTAGGGCTGAGGAAATCTTTGCAGCAAGGAGCATTTTTACATTTCACAAAATACCTTTGCTTTCAAATGAACAAAAGACAGAGGGCGCTGTGGATACTTTCCGGTAACATGATCCATGCATTTCTCACCCTCTAAGAAAATCCTGAAGCACCTCACAGTTAATATGAAATAGTTTTACTGGAGTTTTATTTGCAACAGGGCATGTCCAGAAAGGAGAAGGAGATCATGGCTCTCACGGATAACCAGACAAATTCTTTCTTTTCAAATCACAGTTTGTTCAAGACAGCTTTCCAGAGAGACTGTAAGATGGGCATGTTTCTGGGGAGGGTGCAGCCCCGTGTTTTTTGCTTTGTAACTGTTAAGATGATGTGGTATTCTTAAAACAACACATCTGTGGGCAAAACCTGAGCTCCAGGTAGTTAGATATATTTTAACCTGGATAAAGAGAGAATGAATAAAATCAAAATGCCAATGGCCTAGACAAGTCAAATATTCACCTGTCTTTAAAGCTCCTCATTTCCTCCTCCTATTTAATGATTATGATATTCTGATTCTGAAGGTGTTGCAATTACATTGTACTGCATCCTGCCAATTCACCTCCTGACATGGCAATCTCATGCAGCAGTACAAGGATTTTGAATTCTCTGTTTCCATCTCCTCTGCCACTGACAAGTGCAGCTTTGCCCTCTGCACTTTCTTTCCACTGAATTCTCGCACGTGTTTTTTTCTTGTTGTTGTTAGCTTGTTTTGGATTAGAACTTGATCCCACATACTGGTTGCCTTTAGAAGACACTTCTGAAGATGAGGGGATGTTTTAAGACCTTTCCCCATCCAGTGAAAGACACCGCCTTGGAATGACAATCTTGTCACCAGGAAATATTTAAAGAGGTATTATAAAAGTTACAGGTCCTGGCCTCAAGAAAGAGGAAACAAAGAAGTTAGAGACATAGCTAAAGAAGATTTTCTTAACCTTGAAATTTCCCTTACCAAGCCATATGCTGCAGTTTCTTAAAGGGTATTGTTGCAGCATAGGGAGAACAATGAGTATTAGTTGAATAATCAGGATAGATTATCAAAATATATAAAATCAAAGTCTGTACCCTACAGCAAGTCATAAAGAAAAGCAGCCATCTGGATCTTAAGAAATGGTTTTAGCTTTGTCAGTAAGACTCTATTATAAAGACACAATATCGGCTGCTAATTACAAAAGCTACAACTAAGCATTCTCTCTCTCTCCGGGAATTTTTTTCCATACATGCTTCAACATTCAGAATTGTGATCTTCATAAAAAGATCTTTAAGCCTCTGGGGCTACAGGAGAGTGACTACAGGGGCTCTGATTTCCTTATTTGCATCCTGTGTCTAGAACAAGCCTGAACCAATAAGTGCTAAGAAGTGTGTGTTCAGTCCTTGCCCAGTTCTTGTTTTCTTGCTGATTTCAAGAACCTTCTACACGGCATTATGAAAACTAACAAAGACAGAAAATTATCTGGAAATTATTACAAGGAGCACAACTGAAGGTTCCTGAACCACACATGTTTTTCTGGGGTTCTCAATCCCTACGATTTCTAAGTAAGGCAACAGCAAAAGCAAAGGCACATAAAGGACAGCCAGAGAGAAAGGTATTGAAGAATAAGAAAACCCAACCAAACAAATCTATCAAATTATTTTCCATTTTCACTTAGAAAGGAAGGAAAAAATGCACAGTTTGTTTTGTTGGGTTTTTTTTACCTGAGTGAGAAATTTTGTTTCTGCTTTAACTGATGATGCTGAAGTTTTATGTTCAACTTCTGGTCACGAATGTGCTTTCAAGAACAGCATCATTCTGCATACTACATGCCTTTTGTGTTGCATTTAGAGGTTTCATATGAGCAACCATCTTCATAAAAACGTATACAAAGAATCAGGCTAGTATCCTTGCTCTTTGACTGCTACTAAGCTCATGAGCACCTAGCATGCTCTTACACACAAGTTTCTTTTTATTACTTGCCTAGGCAAATGTTTCTTTTTTCACAAAAACCTCATGTTAAGATTTGTTTTCCATTCACTTTTCTACTCTCCTTTACAAATACATGTACCTCCAAGAATCTCAAAGCTCTCTACTTCTTCAGCTGCAGCATTTTTAAACAGCCTGCACTAGAATAACCATTTAGCCATGTCACAGAGCAGTCACAGGCTAAACCAAGTTCTCAGCTCAAAAGGCCTGAATAGGAAATCTGTATTTAGTCTGTGTCTTTGATCAGCAGGTTTTTCAGCCTGAAAAGATAACATAGGTTTAAGTAGTCAATCTGAAGCTGACTGCATTGAAAGACCTCAAATCTGTATTCTATACCAATATGGGAGATCATTACAGAAAATACAGTTTACAGAAGTTACTAATTTTAAAAGCTGGCTTTTGTTTGCTTTCTCTTTCAAATACCGAAAGACAATCTTCCTAAACTCAATAGAAGTGGAAGAGATTTAGTCATTTTAGCAAATTAGACCACATAGTCTTTCTAAATCGGAAAATTCACAATGTTTCTGAAGGCATTTGAGATGCTGCTGTTCAAACTGTTTATATACACATGCATATAGAGGCATACATGTACATCACACACATACCTTGCATTCACACAGCATTAATCTTCAGTGTATTAAGCACACTGGAACACATTTCAAGGCAGTGTTGCTCTTCCAAGCCATGGTCTACCATGATCAAAAAAACCCCCGACAAACCACAGTGAGCTGCACATGGTGTGGTCCTTTGATCCCTCTTCTAGATGCGACAGACAGCGTTATGAAATGAATACTTGCAGCCAAGATAGATTTGGGACTGCTCAAAACCATCTTAAACATGGCTTGCAGAGTTTTTCACCTCTTCTACCAAGAGATCTCAGCAGTGGCCAACAGAAGGATTTTGAAGGGCCAGACTCTTATTTCCTAGAGGAAATTTCACAGAGGAGGCATATAGTTGTGTGCTACTATTATATATTAATTTATCCATATATATTTATAGGTTTTTCAAACCCAGAAGGTGCACCTTCATTCCTCTTGTCTAATATACCAGCCATCTCCACCAGAGCAATACACAGCACAAACAGCCCTCCTTGCACTTAGGTGTGCAAATATTAGGTGTGATAAGCGCTGTTCACAGAGATTTCTGCAGATAAAGGTTCTTCATGATGTGTTCAAGTTTCCAGTTCAGGCTCTAGTTTAAAAAAAACCATGATGAAAAGTGCCCTACTTGCTGAGAAGACAAGCTACTTTTTCGCTCTTCTGATTTCCTGCTAGCCAGGACGTACAGATGGGTTTTGTTTAAAAAAGGGAGAGAGAGAAAAATAAAAAAGGACAGGTGACATTGAAGTATAGAAGAGATTAACAGGGTCACTGGCTTGTACTCCTGGGGTCTGGCTGAAGGATTCCTGCTTCTTAAACCTGTGAGTAGCGAGAGATGATGGACTCATCACTCAATGAAAAGTGAGTTATGACTTTGCAGTATGAACTCCCTTGGCTGCTTTCCATTGCCTTGGCTCTTCAGGATGTGAAGGCTCATGGGAAAGCACTACTTTGATGTTTTGCTGAATTTTTCTGTGCAACATATTAGACATGAGGTATATAAGATAAAAGTTCAAAGCATTTGGGCTAAATTCACAGTTGGTATTGATGATTTTCTGCACTGCTTCAGGTGACTTTTTCAGCGGGTTATTTAATGTGCTAATGAGCATATAACCAAGACTGTCTGACTGGGAACAATAGGTCTTTTGTAAAATGATGTAGAACATGGAGTCACACTAAACTTGACAGATATTAGGCTAAGATACACACAGAATTATCAAAGAACAGTTGGGAAGTGTGCTAGCATCTTCATTATGCCAATAAGACAACAGAGGTAGTGCTAACAATACAGAAATGTGGCAAGAGCTGCCAAAACATGTGTCATGCGAGATGCAGGACATCTTACATCTGGCACGAAACTGGTCCTTGAACAGAATAACTGCAATGCAATATGGTGAAAACAACCTTTATAAAACTGGCATGGAAAGACACCATATTCATAGGGAAAAAAAATAAAAATCCTGCAGTCTAGATTCTTTTTTGTCTTGTATTTTGCTATGCTATCTTTGCAAAGAAAAGATTATGCTTACCTATATTCAAATCCTACTGAATATCAAAAAAAGGAAAGCAGATTATCCAATTGGTTGCTGGTTTGAAGAATAAAGAACAAATTTTATTTTAGGCCTCAACCTTTAATTATAATCATGTCCCTTCTAGGTTTTTACTACGTTTCTTGGGATAGAGAGAGAAATCCAGGCTTCTGTGAGCTTTTGGTTTTGCAAAGGGCTTCAATGTCACAGTGCTACTGGGTTCATGTCAGTTCATAAACAAACTTGCAGTCTGCTGACAGAGACAAAACAACCTGCTTTCAAATCCTACCATCCTCTCAGTTCCTGGCTGCCTCCCAATTCCTGTGCATCATGAACTAGAAGAGAAGGAGGAAAACTGACTCTTCTTACCTCCAAGAATCTCTTCAGCACTGGTTTTTGTTTTCTTTTTTCCTGTTTAATTGCCAACCTTGTCATGGGAAGGGTTCATCAAGTTGCAAAGACAATGGAATCTACTGGGATGCTGCAGACAGGGAACCTGAGGGCCTTACTTTCCAGCATCCTCCCAAAGACCTTCAGACCAGGCTGCCATCCATGGAGGGCTCTATCCTGTCAACTGTTATGTAGGAATGCTCACAGCATTCTTTACTTTGGACACAGGTAGTTTGGTTGTTTAAGGTGGGAAAGAAGCATGTGGGTTTGGTACAGCTGCTTGCAGTTTGGCTTTTTATTTTTTGCTCCATGCTGTACTGCTGCTGCTGCTGCCACGGAAACATGACCCTCATCAAATTAACGTGCTCTCTGTATCTTTACAGCTGCCATCTTGCAGGAAAAGCCAATGAGTGTCAGTTAGTAAAACTGGTGATAGATGAGCAAGGAAAGAAGGAAACTGACTTTAATGGCAGCAAATGGCTAAAGAGCAGGAGAAATATGGTCTAGGCATTAAAATAATCCTGTCTCATTTCCAAAAAATAACAAAACTGTTGAGTAAAGGATACCATTTTTAAGTAATTTCTCCTGCAACTACCCCATTTTAACAGCAAGCACAGCAGGTTTAACTGTGACTTCTGACAGAAGCTTCCAGGTTTTGAAATCACAAGTTCCATTTTTAAAGCTTATGTATTTCCTCATATTAATTGCCCGAAAGCTCAATCACTGATAAAGATTGCAGCAATACTGAATGGACCCAGGAGAGATCTGTGATTGGATACATCTTCTTCATTGGCATACCTGCCCTTCTGAGGGGAAAGCTCTGAAGTATTTTGTGCAGCATAGGTATTTCTAAGTTTTCTGCTACCATTCCTTTTACTGAAGCTGGAGCATCAACTGCATGCACTGGAGCAAACTTGCTGGCTCAATTGATACCAAGCCTTTCTACCACGTGATTCAGGTAATAAAAAACACTGAAACATATCACAGCTTAAAACAACAACAAAAAAAAGGAAATTAAGCCAAATTCTCTCCCATTCACTTCAAAATGAGGAGGACTGCTTTCAGAGGGTTGACACATCTTATGACTGTGCCTGAAAGGCTGTGGCAGTCACAGTCATGGACAAGTAGCTAGAATAGCCTGTACCAACACAGACAAACTAAGTTTGTGCTTTAAATAGGCACATTTAGGGGGAAGTATTCTGTACTTCAAAGAGTGAGAAAGTTAACATGTCTGGTTTGTGATCTCATCAACTTTGAAAATAAAAGCTAACCTTTTCAGAACTTTATCAAAAGTATATTGTTTTCTTTGGGGTCAGAAATTCTCTTCTGAGCTGCACATAAACTCCGGCTAAATATGAAGTCTCTGACTCACTCAGGTGACAGGCAAGAACTTTGGGGAGGATTAGCAGAACCAGCAAGAAACAAGCCACTGCCCTAGTAAGCAATTGATGATCTCTGGCCCAAACGTTGTAATCAAATGTATGAGTATGTCTCATCTTGTTGACTTTGTTGCAAAATAATTCAATGGGATTCCACAGAACTGTCAGTGTGAGTCCACCAACAAACTGGATGATAAAGAGATGATATAGATGATAAAGACCTAGCA
This sequence comes from Cacatua alba, assembly GCA_024361745.1. NCBI lineage: Eukaryota > Metazoa > Chordata > Aves > Psittaciformes > Cacatuidae > Cacatua > Cacatua alba. The sequence continues at coordinate 7,250 of JANEMJ010055524.1, forward strand.
CAAAACACCCTAAAACAGCCCAAAGATACGAATTCAATGACATTAAACGACTGTACATCAAATGCATTAGCAACTACCCTGCTGCTGCAGCTTACCACCTAATCTCTTCTGGTTTGTAGAGTTTCATTAAAATATATACCTCCTCGTTTTTTTCTGTGCCACAGGAACACAGGCCTAAAATGTGGGACATTGTGGGCCAAGTGCTGCTGACAATGTCAAAGTCAGTGACAAACCTCCCTTTGGTTTAGAGATGGAGAATTAGAAGCCTAAAATAATACAAAGTAGTACTAGATCTCTTGAAAAACATAGTATAACTTTCACTTACAAAGCAACTTCCAAGAGATTGGTTGATATTGAAATCAGAATATAGTGTTTAAACATCTTTCTGTGTAACTGAAGCCTTGCACAGAACTGCTACATCTCTCGAGAATGGGGATTATATTTCTTTCTTCATCTGAAAGGTGATTTCATGCTTCAGGAAGTAAAGAAAGTTTGTGCTTTGACAATATAAATGCAGATGCCTCCCATAATGATTGACACCAGAGGTCGTGCAAGTGGAGTTTCATTTCTACTCCCAGTAGATCATGCAGCCAAGTGAATTAACGTCTCTTCAGGAATTAGAAAATCAAAGTTTTGACAGCTCTGGCTTCCCCCCTTGAAATGGGTTCAGTCCAGGAGGTCTCCTTGAGGTCTGATCTGCTCCTCACAATTATCTCTTTTGATAGACAATATGAAAGCCAGTGACACTCAAAGCGTACTCTCATATAGAGGCAAATTTCCTTCCCTGCAAAGGACATAAGTGGCAATGAAAGAAACTATTACATACAGCAAGCAGTAATACACTCTGTCATAAAGAAGTATTAATTTCATAAAGCTGTCAGAAAACTGTCTCTGTCCCATTCCTAAATGTACATCTCAAAATGAGAGACCTTTTCCAGCTTATAACTGGAAGAATAATGCTGTTCGTGTAGAAGATAAGCAAAGTATATTCCTAACAAGTTGCTTTTGCAATTTGTGCTCTCTTACCAAAGTGGGAATTTTCCAGTACAATAGAAAAGCTATTGAGCTACAACCCAAATATTGTGACAAATAGTAAAAACTGCAGCTCAGCATTTTCCCGTGCTGTGTATATTCAGACAGCTGCTTAACTCTGCGTGAATAAAGGTATACTGAATACAACACACTATTGGAATATCAATAGGGTAACTATAATTCTTCTGTTCTTTTTTGCCTGATGGCAGGTTCATTTACCCCTTTCAGGCAAGTCTGTAAGACCTGAAGTAGATTATCTTCATGCTCACTTCTAGCCACACCAAGCCCAGACATGTCTCTGCTAGAACACTGCTCAGTCAAGCCCATTACTTGATGGATGGATTTTCTACTGTAGCCCATGCAAGTTCCAATGGGAAATCCCCACACGTGTACACTCTCCCACTGGACAAATGGCTTTGTTTGCAAACCAGTTTTTACGAAAGCCATCGGAGGCCCACTTGGCAGGATTTTCAGGAATCACTCTCTGCTATGCAAGATAGGAAAACTTTTCTCCAGGCGCCAAAGTAAACCTGATGCTTACACTGAGCCGTGACTTGCTATTCGTCTGTTTTCTGCAGCTCCTAAATTGTACAAGCATATCATTTCTAACAAGGGATGCCTTACCAGCTCTACCTTAAAGACAGCCCTTTGGTGTAACTGCTACCATGGAGCGTGATCAGCTATTTAATTCACCACTTTTCTAAACTGAGTCTCTTTGTATCATGTAGAAAAGATTTGCCTTTTCTTTTCTTCATTATATTTAAGTGCGAATGCAGACAAATCCATCCTATTTATAGCTTCTTTTTTTTTCACTTTTTTATTTATATAATCACCAGCTTCTATTTTCACACCCATAGAATATCAGTGGTAAGTTCATGAAGTTATCACTGGATAAATGATGGCAGTGCATTACTATATATAATAGAAACTTCTTATTTGATATGCAGCTGGTGACTGGGAAGAAAATATCAAAATGGTAATACCATAAACCAAGAAAAGTGCAGTGCCTGGGAGAGAGGCAGAGAAAAAGAATATCAACAGGAAGTCTAAAAGCAAACAGAAGAAAAACCAGCATTAAGCCTACAGATTTCTACGTGACCATAGAAAAATGACAGCAAGTATGATCCAAAAACATTACAAGAACATAAGCTTTCAATCTTCATTGTAAAATGTGAACTGACATGGGCTAGAAAACCACCCTGTACAGGTTACTATAGCACTATCCATCTTCTCTGCAGTAACTGATCCCTGGCACTATCAGAGACAAGACAGTGGATTTGCATTTCCCTGAGTTGATCTGGCATTTTGGTACCTTTTTCCTATATACCTCATTTTTCAGCCAGCTTCATCCAAAAATATTTACTTAACCCTGACCAACATGTGATGCTGATTACAGAGAAAGTCTACACATAAAAAAGGGAGTTACCTAGAAAGAACATTCAAGTGATCAGACGCTTGTCTAATACACAACCCTCACCTTACTCCACAGCTTAATTCACTGCTGCTTCCTGACTGTCACTGTTGTGGAGCTGTGCACTGCAACAAAGAAAACAACATACTACTCAGTTTGCGGGTGTCTCTCTCTCTAATTTCCAGGATTATATATTACACCATGACAGGTAGTGCTGACTGTTTTCACAGGTAATTTCTCAATGGTGAAGTTTGAGGAAACTCAGATTCGACAGCAGGAAACCACCACACCAAATATACACACAATATTCTCCAGCATATGTGTAAGCATTTAGCATTGCTGACTTGCACAAATTCTTACCTAGTCTTATACCTGTTACATCATCAGCTCTGAAGTATTTTAATAAACAGAATTATGACTCTGGCTGCAGTGAAGTTACAGTGATCTACCCCAGCTGAGGATCTGACCTTTTTGCCTCTTGGGCAGTGTCCAAGGCTTCCAGTGACCTATTTGGGAACTCCTGAAACATTTGCATTCCTGGATGGAATATAACTAGATAAGAAGGAACATAAAAACGTTCTCCCCAAGCCAATTTGGAAATGCTTCTTAAGTCACACTTGAGGCATTGATCATTGTCCAGCTGACTTAGACAACAGACTTCAAGGTTAATGCTTCCCTTGACCTACTGTCATTTTCTTAAAGATAAAAATATCTTCAATTTCACACCGACCAGGACTCTCGGTTAGAGAGATGACAGATAATGATTTAACACATCTCTCTTTTTATTGGATCTCTTCCCTTCTCCTGTAACTTTTTCTCATGCTCCTTTTCAATCAGGTATTGGTTGAAGTCTGTATATGCCACATTAAGTAGGACATCAATCTCTCAGCTAGTGAAAAAGTGCCTATGTTGAATGGAGCAGTTCTAGTCTGACTGAGAAGTCAACCAAATGCATGCAGAGGCAGATTGTGGGGGAGCAAGCTTCTCTTCCAACTTTTCTGAACTTTGTATCACCTCTCTTTGTAGAAACGATTTTTCACATGAAAGGCAAAATGTTTGGTGCTGTGCCCCTTGAAACTTATCACAGGAAACAAAACATGCACACAAAATTGATGAGAGATACCTGAAGAGGGAAAACAGGATTCCATAAAAATGAACCGTCCTGGTCTTCGTGCCTCTTTACATTTTCCTTCCATTCTTGAGTACAGCTTTGTTAAAGCATTTAAAAAATAATGAAGTCTGATAAATGGAGCTGTTGTTAGAATAGGATCACTACAGCATCTTTTGATAGTAACAAGCTTTCAACATATAACAAAAATAAGATATATTTAATTAATATATACTCCAGACAGCTGAGTAAACAGATCATACGAGAATAACAATACTATTAATACTCCACTTGTACTAGTCATAGAAACAGTCCTTCATCTTCCTCTCTCTCCTCCACTTTCAAGGCAATAAAAATTAAGGCCCTTCCAAAGAGAAGCACTCCATCCTCACAAAGGCTCATGCAAAACAATGAAGTCAGTCCTGTGTACCTATGAATATGTGAGATGAAGTTTAAAAACTCATTACAAGACTAGGCATTCACTAGAACCAAGGCTTCAGAGGCTGTCACCAATGCCCTAATATCATCGGCTCAAGAATATGATGAAAATGGGCTGAGATACTGAGTCTCAGGAGTCCCTGGGGTTCAGAGAGCTCCTCTGGGGTACAGCGTGGCCACAGCCATCCAAAGAAACATGAGATTATAAGACACTTAGATCCCCCCAAGTCAAGGAAATTTAGGGGGTGTGTTCTAAACTCCAGACTCTCTAGGTTTGATTTTAACTATTTCAAATTAACTAGAAAGTACAGAACATTTGGACAGTACTTCACAAGCATCAAGTAGTGCATATCGAGACAAAACCATTTATGTACACATTTCCACTACACCTGCATGAAGAATAAGACAAATACATAACTACAGAGCACCACAGCTAATGAAAAATACCATCCTCCTTTCAAAACTTTCTAACCTCTTTCTTTTGATTGTGGAAATAATGCCATTATTGCATGATGCTGCTAAAAAGATAATGAAAATATAATTGAAAACTGTGAAGATTTCTATTTCATTCTGCTCTCAGTAATTTCTAACAGTGTTAGCAGTTATTTTACCTTTTCTTTCTTTCATGTTTCTCTTTTTTTTACTCATTAATAGTCTTCAGCAAGACTGCAAATCAGACTCTCCTCTTTTGGTTTTCCCAGGTCACAGATAGAGAACATAATTGATGTCCTGATCACTTGCTTATAGCAAAATACTAACCTTCTGTATTGCTAATTTTGATCTGAGATGGAAAATCACCAACATTATTAACTATTTCCATTTCTTTTTCTTCTTGCCATAGTAAAGATATTTCAGATTCCATGTCAGAGAAAGGAAGAAAGGAGATAACAAGAGTATTAGTTAATAAATAAATAAATAAATAAATACAACCATAGTTTAGGAAAGGTGAACTTCTGTCAATCACTACAGGGAATCACAGGGGGAAGAAGGGGAAAAAAATAGAAGGGAATACCAAAAAGATCTATATTTGAATAAGGAGTACACCATAGTGTCTTTTCTGTCAGTGCTATTCTTCCCATTCCTTTTACTTTCTCTGTGTTTTACATTTTCATGGCAACCAGGAGGAAGGCAGGTCTTAAGGGTGCTGGTGGAGTAGCTCAGCAAACTGAGCCAGAAGCTCAGGTCTCTGCTAGGAGCTCCTACTCTAAACTGTATTTACCTCTGAGAAAGAGCTCACAAAACAGGGAAGGAAAAAGGATACTGAAGCAATGCAACAAGACAAAAAGAAGCAGCAGAGGTAGGTCTTTCTCACACTAAAATTAAAAATACAGCTGCACAAGCAAGTTGGCCTTTCAAACCTTTTACATGCTTTAATCTTGCAAGTTAGCTAGTTACTGTTAAGAGAAGCAACAACAGTAAGGAAAGAATTCCCTTGTGTGCCAATAGACAATAGGGTTCTGCAAAAAAGCCCACACCAATTGCACAGGCTGAAAAGAGACGGTACCATATTAATCAGGCTACCAGCTATCTAGCTTTGCACAGCAATGCTGATGCAGGGCCCTCCAGACAGAAACATTCTCCTGGGAATTGCACAGATTTCCTTCCAAACTCTGTTGAAGCCCCTCAGCTTCTACATGAAAATGGTTTGGGGGTTGTAAAACGCCTCAAGCTTTGACAGGGGAAATGGGCATAGAGCAGTATGCCAGCTCCTGTCACTCATTCAGTGTGATGGTGCCATAGGCTATAGGAGAAAACTATAGATTCATTCAGGAGGCACTGAAAAAAAAGGAACTCACAAGAGCAGGAACCACAGAAATTAACTACATTAGCAATGAAATAGGTTTGGTAGTGGGCACTCTCCCAGTGTCTGGACATACCTGAACTACACCGAATAGGAGTGAACTCAGTGAAACTTTGAACTCTTCTATATGCTAAGCAGTGAGCTTCAAATTTAGGGTACTCTGGGAGATAACTGTTCCTCCTCCTGGAGATACCTGAAGTTGTGGAGAATACAGAAACATTCACCCAGGCAGAGCACAAAATGATTATCCAGATCAGTAGGTAGCCTGTGCTCCTAGGAGAGGAGAAACTTACATTCAAGCCTGACAGACTGAAGAAAGAGGTTAAAATCTAAGGCTTGGATAATAAATGCTATGATCCCTTAGATAGAAAAGGGCTCCATTACGTTCTCTGACAAGCTACTGCAAATTTAGTTACAACATAATATATTTACTTCCTGATTACAGTGCTGACTGATGTGTAGTTTTGGGATGACAAAAATCACATCATCAACAAATTCCAAGCTGTTTTGCCTGTCTCTGTAATTGTCCACTTTTGGCAGACATCCATTTTTCCATATGATGGGATTACCCTTAAAGAGTGAAGAGTGAATGGAAGAAGAAAAACCCTTCCACCTATTTAACCCTTCCATTTTATCTTTTTTTCTCTCCAATAATCTTTAGGAAAGAACACAGACTGAAGAGAAAAAGCAGCAATAGCCACAGGCAAATACATGTCCCCATATTTTTGCAGGATGGAAGATGACTGGGGGACTGTAGAAGTCAGATATGGAATATACCCACCTTCCAAAATCCAGGTCAACCCTTTTACCCTGAATAGTTTTCCACGTTTTGTGCATTTCCATCCTCAAATACCTACCATCTGGAGAGGCAATTCTAAGGGTAGAGCTGGAGAATGCCATCAGAAGAAACTAGTCCTTCTGGATTTTTATATGACTGAACTGCTCAGAATCTGAAACACACTTTTATTGCAGCACAGTGAAACCTAGTGACAGATGGTAATAATCACTTAAAAATAAATCTCCTTTATGCAAGCAGCTTTTACATTCATTGAACAAATCATTAAATTTACAATATATTTGTGTGTGTTGTGCATTGCAGAAGAAACCCTGCAGGGCATTCTTCTTAAAAAGCCAACATTCACTTACCTATCATTTTACTAGATATAATGGATAAAGCCTTAGTACTTACAAAGTCAATGACAAAACTCCACTCCTTCCTCAGTGAGGACCAGGATTTCACATAAAATAACTACCCAGCACAGATATTCTTAAATTAAAAAGTATACATTCAAATACTTCAAACCCTGAAGACGTGCAGCTCATGAACTAATCATTGTAACTACAGTTGTAAAATGGACCACCACAGAGAAATATAAATCAAGCTATATACTTTGTATCACCTGTGAGATTGCAGATATATATATATCTTGGTATGACAAGCCTTCTTCCAACATACACAGCTCTGTAGCACATGGGGCAGGGTGGGAGGAAGTCAGTGTATTTGAATTTATTTATCCAGTCCAGACTTGGGAACCACCAATCTTTAGTAAATAATTATTTTATATGAATTAATGGAATAATCCTAAAGATATGCACACTAATAGGTTAGTTTTAACACAGGGCCCATCAGTACAGTACCTTTATTCTCCTTTCATCTGTGTTCAGGAAGTATATCTAAAATGGGGGTACTGTGAAAACAGCCAAGAGGCTACGGCTGACTGAAGAACAGGAACATTCCTGCATAACACTTGCAGGAAGAAAGAAAGAGAAAGAAAGCAAAATAACAAAATGTAAAGCTTTGGTCTAGTTCAGTTTGATTGAGGTAAGGGCATCAAAACAATAAAGAGTTAATCCAAACCTCTTTAAAGAAGAAACAGCATTGAAAAGCCCTGTAAAATTAAATTGATTCAGATGAGTATTGCTATAAAAAAATCTTTTCCTGTATTTGTAAGGGCAGGCCCTGCTGGAATCAAAAGGGAATGGGTAATGCCAAATTTCTTTTTAAATTCAGAAAGTCTCAGCTAGTATCTATTTTACGGCCTGAGGCTCCAGTTTTGGAGCTAGAGTTGGATCTGTTTCTCATTTTGTCCTTACCCAACCTCAAGTATAAAGAAGAAAGTCCAGACCACATCAGGTCCAAGACCCTGTGCACATCCTTCAAAGCAAAATGTTTTCCAAAGCAAAGCTTCCTCCTCATTCTGGTACAACTAGATGCAGAGCTCTGGAAGTATGGTGTTCACAAGGTCAGGTGATGAGCACTAGACTGTAATGATACTGTGCTTACTCCATAGCAACTCATTGGACACCAGAAGAGGGACAGCTATTCTGTCCCCATAGACATTGCTAGTAAACAGCTTTTGATTAGCCACAGATCTGCTATCAAGGCCACACTTATGCTGACATATACTTCAGAAATACATATTCAACCGCCACACACCCTTGTCTAAGATAATGGAAATGCTCGTTTTCTCCTGAATGGCACCCGTAACTTACCCTGACTGCTGATACCACAGCCCCTCCTGGCAATACTGAAAAACAAAAAAAGAAAGAAAGAAAGAAACAAAGAGAAAGAAAGAAAGAAAGAAAGAAAGAAAGAAAGAAAGAAAGAAAGAAAGAAAGAAAGAAAGAAAGAGAGAGAGAAA
>JANEMJ010055525.1:0-10916 GCA_024361745.1 Cacatua alba
AGAGACCCACAGGCCCTAGGGGGTCGAGGGCGGCCCGGGGCACTCGTGCGGGGCCGGGCAGGAGGTGCCAGGTTGGTCCCGGTGTGCGCCAGGTCCTGGGAGGCCTCGAGCGGCCCCATGGTGGCCACAGGGCTGTGACCTCATGGCATGGCAGCACCATGGGCTGCACCTCACCTCAACACACGTCAACACACCACAACACAGCTCACCTCATCTCACCTCAACACCTCTCGCCACACCTCAACTCAGCTCACCATACCTCCCACTCCACCAAGCCAAGTCTCTCTAGCATGTCTGGCCACAACATGGTGTTCCCGCTACATCTCCACACCACTACACACCTCACGGCATGACACCTCCATGGCGCGAGGCTCACGTGGTGCTCCCTGTCCCCTCGGGACACCCCGCACTGGTGGTGAGGCTGTCCTGAGAGATGGATCCAGTGGTGTGGGGAAGAGCAGGATCGTTGCAACTTCCCTTCAGGAGCACTCTGGAAGCTGACATGGTGGACTCGCGGCTTTCCTGTTGGAGTGGGTATGTGTTTATTTGACACTCAACACAAGTACAAACCATAACTTATCAAAGAAACTGAGTTCCATACATAAAGCAATGAAAAGTTTTAATGTACCTTTCAAACCCACGTCTATTCACTTTTAATTCTGTACCGCCGTGGAGTCTAGAGGCATTCCCTGCCTGTGCTGAATCTGTTGCATGGTGGTTTTGGAGACACCATGGAGTGTTTGCAGCACGTTTGAGTTGTTCCTTTATTGGAATCAGCCTGAGAGCACAGACCAGTCTGGTTCGGGTTTGTTGTGCCGCTGCTGTAGCCCTTATGAATGAAGCGGCATGTGATTTTGTCGTTAATTTAACATCTGCTGGTACAACTGTAAGCCAGCCATGTTTTTAATGTTGGAATGGATGGTTTATATTTGGTCACATTCTTCCTCATCTGTTGTTGATCAAAAGTTCATACAAGGGTTGTTTCTACAGACTCTGAGGACTTCATCCTGTGAAGATTTGCATATCTCTTTAACCTGAAATACCTGGCAGGCCACATTTAGGTTGCAAAAATCAATGTAACCTTTCAAGGTTAAAACCTAAATATTTAAAGCTTTGTAACATTGCCTTTCATTTTCATGCTTTCCAATAATGAAGACATTCAAAACATTAGCAAGGCATAGGCCTATTAAGAAAATATGTGAAACTATGTGTAAGATACAGACTATTGCCTTTTTTATTATGAACAGTGTCAAACATTACCAGCACTCACAAGCAGTTGATAAGAACAATGTGTTCCCTTCTCTCTTCTACTTAAATAATGTAACTGCTAATTAAAACTTTGTCTTAGAGAGAAATCTCTGCTTCTAGCTTTATCTGATTTGCACAATTAAAGGGTGGTATTAAGCAGCAGCTGCATTTCAATGGCAAATGAAGCCAGCATATAGAAACACTGTCCTTCATCTGGCCTCGATTGTTGGATGCATAATATTAGGATTCATTTAGGAAATCCTGTCAAGCCTCTCTGCAGAAGTGACTGCATGCCAAGGACAGTGAAGTAATTAATGTAATAATTTAATAAGTTATGAATAATGCTTTTCACTTACATAATAATCCTTGTCCTCAAGCATAAAATAATTCCCGTTGATGAGTAATTTTGTGAAATTCCTTAAAAGAATTTGGGATTTTTTTTTATGGCAAGAGATGTTACATGTAAATTGTGAACTTGATGGGAAACTTTGTAATTATTCAGAAAGTCCATTTATCCTTATATAGCCACAGATGAAAATAATTAATATTTTAATGCTTTAAATGGGCAGAAAATTTAGTAACAATAAAAGATTTTAATATGACTTTATATTGGTATTGGTTTTGAATAGCTAGAAATAATCTAAATTTAGGCTGCCACATGTCAAGGTTCCCTTGGACACATCCATAGTGCCCTGTGCAGATGGCAGGACCTGGGAATGTTGTGCATAAAAGGCCACTGTGGAGGCAAAGGTGTGCTAAAAGCCTGCGTGAAACAGCACTAATGTGCTGTGCATGGGCAGTGCATTGAACACTGACAATGCACATGTTTCTGAATGGGATTTTCTGGGAAGGCAGAAAATCCAGAAGGAGAGAGAAAAAAGAGGCAATAGTCCTCTTAGAATATAAATATTTATAAATTACTTAAACTATTAGGAACAATGCTGAGAAACCCAAGTATCCAGAAGTCAGGAGGAAGACCTTAAAAGATGAGGCTGGTTTATGAATTAAGATTTTCAGGACAAACTTGCTTTTTCTTGTTGACCTCTGGTTTCTGAGCCAGCAAGTTCACTGTCTTCACGGTATCAGGCTGAAGTTTAGAAAATGTGTGTGGGGAGTTGTTTGTTTGTTTTAATTAAACCTCTATTTTCATGTCATCCCAACTCCAAATGCTCAGGCATTCAGAAGAACCTCAATTACCATGAGAATTCCAGTAGCGTTGCAAGACTTGAGAAAACTGTTATGACTTCTTGAGGGTGCGTGTTCGATTTCCATAATACTTGATAAAATGAAAAATTTATGGAACTTTTTCAAGCATGCTAACAGGAATGAACAGTTTTCTTTCACTGCATGGTTCTGCTAAGTAAATTAGGGAGTTGATGGAAATATTTGAACCTCCAACATGGAACTGAAAATGCTTTCAGACCACTAACCTAAATATTTTGTTAGAAATAGATCCTGTCATTAAAATAGATCATAGTACAACCATATGTTGTTGGAATCTATCCCTGATGGAAGGTTTGCTTAAGCTGATACTATGGATAGATGAGGGGGTGACAGTGAGTGTGGACTATTTAAAACTGGATCAGCCCCAGTGTGTTCTGTGGACATCTCTCAGCCCACTCTCTGAATAGGGCATTTGAATTAGAGCAGGATGTTTTCTAGCTTGTTCAGACCTGACTTACTTTCAACTCCACATGAACTGCATATGTACTAACGTACCTAAAAAAGACACTGTAGAATATGTAGATAATGCGGTGATGACTAGTGCAGAACAGACCTAGATAAATGCCTGGATAAGCCAGGGAAAAGATAAGATTGTTCCACAGTGTTGTTTTTGAACTGCTTTTTAATTTACCCCTGGAGCCCCCATATGCTAATCTGCTGCACAATTCTGCGTGAGACTATTCATCTTTAAAACAGTGACATTTAAAAAAGAACCCATGAAACTCCTTTCACATGCAGGCTGCAGCTCAATGAACTGGATGAATAATCTTTCCACATACCCAGGGGCACGCACAGCCGAATACAGTTCACCCAGAAAACCTGCCAGCCCTTCATAGTGAGATCTCCACACTCCTTCCTCTCTTCCAGCTCAGGTTCTCTGCACAGAACTGCAGTTGCAGGTGCTGACAGCACTGCTGTGTCTTTGTGTAATTTCTTTACACAAATTAATGACAATGAATAATCTCTTTTGCTTTCCAGTGAGCTCAGTGAGCACCCAAATAGGACAGGGGAGCTGAGAAACACAGCTGTGGCCTGTGTTGTACCCACATCTGGGGCCCAAGGATGGAACAACGTAGGATGTATGTGTAAAAACATGGGACTTGGGAGTTAGCAAAGCGTTCTCTCTCCTCACTTCCAAGACACTGCATCAGGAAAGGTTCAACTAGCATAGATCAGACCAGTGTTGCTATACTGGCAAGTCATTCCTATGCAAACGTGCTTTGTGCTGTTAACCATGTGCCAGTGGAGTTTCCTGAGCAAAAGCCAGAGGTTTTTCAGCCTTTTCTGTCCTGGAGGTGGGCAGAGCCGCTGAAACCTCTTAGTTTTAGATGGCCCCATACTGCAGACACACGATGGCCAAGACAGGGCTGTAATGACATACGCAAAATCAGTGAGTACTGCAGTGGAAAACCACTTGCTAGTGGAGTCTCCTCTGGTGCCTGAGCAGACGGGGGGAACACAGGCTGTTGCAGGAGCAGCAGTGAGGTGGGCTTGTCTCCCAGACCTGGAGCTGCTTTGGCTTTGTCCCCCTCAGCACATGGAGCTGGCTCACAGGCAGGATTTGCATTTCCCTGGCACTGGTGATGCAAGGGGCCTGCCTCTGCGAGGTCCCCTGGGGCTGCGAGGACAAAGGGGAGCAGGAGGCTTGGAAACAACAAAGCTCAAGGAAAGAGAAAAGCCAAGTTTTAAAAAGCGATGCATTCAGCGTGCTTAGTCATAGACACACAAACGCAGGAGGGCTGGCAGAGGCCTATTTTCGTCCTCAAACTCCCCCTCACGTCCCAGACTTGCTCGGTTGTGTTTGCTGTTGAGATTTAAATCCCCTTCCCCCCCCCCCCCCCAGGTTACTGAAGGAACAGCCATGCAGAAGGGGAAAAAAAAAAGCAGTTGCCTTGTTCTGCCTGCAGGAGAAATGTCAGGAAGTGTCTGGTGGTGGGTGGGATGAAAGGAGGAAGCTGAACTCCAAAGAGAATATTCCATCTCTGGTCGTGCGAACAAATGCCCCTCTGTACTTTGCTTGATAAGAACATCCAGGAGCAGGTCTGCTGCTTGCAGGAGCAGTCACTTCCATGTCTCTGAGGGGTTTATTTGTACATGCTGCATTACCCTCAGCACTCCATGAACTGGAGGGTAAAAAGATGTAAACAGCTAGAAAGAAGTACAAGCATCATTAATAATTAATAGTGTCTTTTTGTAACAGGAATGATCCAGTATTAATTATGAAGTCTTATTTCTATTTGGGTGGGTGCATATGAATTTTGGAGCAGGATTTAAGTTCAAATCATGCTTTTATTCTAATAACAATAATTACAAATCTATTTTGCTTCTGCTTTTAAAGTCTAAATAACACAGGCTTTTGTTTCCAAACATGCCAGACATCAGTTGTTGCACACCAAATATGGCAGTTCAGAAACTCAGAGCCCCAAAGTGAATCTGGTTATAAGTACAACGGAAATTGTTTTCATTCATTGTCACTGTGCAACCCCGTGGAAATGGGAAAATAACCCCAGAACACAGTTAATGAGAAGTATGCTGGTTACTAAAAATCACAGAGTCAACAGTGAGGAAGGAGCTTCATTGCATACATCATGAAATATTTAAACAGATAGTGACCATCATGTGCAAACATGGTTTCTACACTTCTGTGCCTGATTCTGTATTTCAAACAGCTGACGCTGCCTCAGTGACTCTCAGTCTTTTTTACTCTGAAGCCTTCAAAACTGTCAGTACTCCTCCACAAGTTACTGTTTCTTGCAGTACTTTTGAAGCTTATTTTTTGTACTGGATGATCTGTTGTGAAAAAGTCTATGGCAGAAGCACAAAACCCAGAGGGAGAAGAGAACTGTGTTTAACTGTAGACCATCAGCTGCATACATCCTCCAGACACTGATGCATTTAGTCCATAGCAGAGTGCAGGTGGAGGCTGGCATAGGGAACAAGCAGAAAGCTCATTTTTGTTGCAGTAAACAGTCAATTAATTATTTTCTAGCTATAGTCACACCTTTCTTGTGCTACCAGGAGAGATTTATTGGCAAGGCTCATAGCAGGGTCTTGTGTCACGGCACAAGAGAGCAAATAATGATTTTTCTCTTTGCTTTTCTGTCTTTGCTTCTGGTTTCTCATCTGCTTTTCTCTCCTTTACTGAAAATCTGAACTCCCACCCCACGTAAATGTCCTTCCTGCAACACATCCCTTGTGCACCACTGATCAGCAGTGGAAGAGTTGGTGTTGGCAAGAAGCTGTCCCCTCTGAGCACCCACAGTAAGTCGAGGTGAGATTAGTAAGACCTCAATGAGACATTGTTTCGGACTAATTGCAGGCTCTGCCACACATTGTGATACTATGATGTTTAGAGGGTATTATTTGTAACACAGTGATGTTTCCAGGGTGTTACTTGCTATAATAAGGTGCAAAAAACAATTACAAAGAAAAAAAAGTGACTTAGACTTTTGCAAAATCTGGGCTATTTGGGGTCACAGATGTTGCCTCTTGATTCTTTATTGTAGGTTACACAGGAGTGCTCATTTACAAATGGTTGCTGCTTTTTAACATCATCCTGAGTTTCGTGCTGTGACTACATCAGTTTTGCCATTTTTATATAATGCAAAAAAAGTTTTTCTGATTTTCTCATGATTGTCTCTTGTATGTTTCCAATGATCCCCCTTTGTGGAAGTTTATGTTTTGGAAATACCAGTGGCTTCCAAAAAGTGCAGAGAAGACATTGCCAGTTTTGAAGTTGTTAAGAAAGCCCCTGCGGTCTGATGAAATCCAGCATTGTGAGGCTACTCACTTTTCCTGCTCCACTTACATTCTTTGCATAGCCAAACATTAACTAGAAGTGCAGTTCAGAACTGCTGGTGCTCTTGCAGAGCTGATGTATCCGTTTCCTGTTGAGCTCTTGCCTTGTCAGTAAGGATGAAGAACAGGATTGATTCTCTTTAGCATTTACGTCCCATTCATGTCACATATTGTCAGTGACAACATTTTAAATTCTCTTAATAGAAGCAATGGAAGCTGTTAACTGCAGCAGGAGAAATTTTAGTTGTCATAGAATCATAGAATCAACTGGATTGGAAAAGACCTTTAAGAGCATCAAGTCCAACCGTTATTCCAGGACTGCCAAGGCCACCACTGAACCATGTCACAAAGAGCCTCATCTACATGGTTTTTGAACACTTCCAGGGACAGTGATGCACATCTTGTTTCTCTTCATGGCTCAAGGAAATGTGTAGCTTGATGGCTTTGTCGTACAACTGTGCTGAGTGCTTCTGCAAGCCCATAAGCACCCTTAACTCTAATTGCCTTCATTGGAAATGGAGGGCCCTTGGAGCCTCTTGGAAGACAGAGATGGTATGCTCAAGTGTGCCTTCAGCAGGCATGCACACTGTGTGCAAGCATCACTTCCCACTGCAGAACACAGCTACTGCCCAGAGAGAACACAGGCAGCCAGGGGAGGGAAAGAGCAGTTGTTCCAGTGACTTTGATGCTAGTTTGGATTTTGACAGAGGACTCAAAACTCCTGCTACTTAAGGCATTTAGTAACTTAATTTAGTTCAGAGAAATCAGAAATTGAAAATCCTGAACTCTAACCCTTCCAGGTTGAGAGAGCACAGCCTCCAGCACAACTGTGAATTTGTGCTTCAGACAGCAGACTTCCTGCAGATCCAATACTGCCTTTTTTGTAGACTCTTAAGCCTGATTCTGATCTCTTTTGTTCCATTAGGAATCAAGATTACATCCACTGAAATCAATGATGTTACTGTGCAAAGACAATCAACCCCTCATCCCTTCTTTCAGCCTCTCAATTTGCTTGCCTTTCACTCTAATCTCTTATCTGGCCCTGCATTACTTTCATTCATCTGGGTTAAAAAATGGCCTACTAAAAAAGGAGTATTTTTTATGGTATACAGAAAAAACCTCTTGGAGAGCAGATTCAGTGTTCGTGGAGGGAGTGAAAACAGTGCAGGAGGAAGAGGAGAACTCTTGTCATAGGGAAGTTGCTGAGAGCTCTGCTGTGCAGCTGAATCACCATCACAGCAGCTATTAGCCACTCCTTTCATCCTGCCCCCAGTGTTATGTACCAGATGTGGCTGGAGGCATTTTACTTCCTCATTTGTTATGTAAAAGATGACACTGTTATTCATGGAACTGTGTTGAGCTCTAGGATACTGGAGCAGTTCTGCAGAGATCCCTGCTGTTCTGGGCAGGTTTATCCAAGTGCACCATAGACTTGACTGGTGGAGCTGCAGCAGGGTAAGCATGCTAACCTGCACCTTCTAGATGCCTCCCTGCTCTCATCTCCCTGTCCACTCCTTCCTTTGATTCCTGATTCTTAGAATTCCTGAGCATCTCTAGTTCTGTGACATACCTGGATTTGTGCAAACAGCCGTTAAACTGTTTCCTTCTTGGTCAGAAATCCCTGGGGAATGCAGACACAGCATCTCCTCACAACTTAATCATGTAATCTAATTGCTTCTTTAGTGGTGGTACATGTTACTGTGATTCATGAGCTTTTACTGTTTGTACACAGGTCACTTACAGACCCTCATGGGGTAATTATCCTTAATTAGCAGGTTGGACACATGCTGCTCTTCCCTCTTGCAATCTGCAATTAATAATATAGAGATAATGCAGATATCTTCTTGCCACTCTTGTACTTATGTTTAGAGGAGGAGGAAACGGTTTAGGGGAAAATGATCTAAATCAACCACCTGCTGAGATCCATGCCTTTCTGCTCGGTGGCTGCTGAGACGTTCCTGAGTTCAGACACCTCAGTGGCATCCTGATTCCCTCTGATATATTCCTCCATCTCTTCTTATCATGGCTTAATTCACTTTTGTAGATCAGTTGCACAGTATGAAAAATCTTCAGAAGTAATAACATTGGTGTTATAAGTAGATATTAATATTCTGGAGGAGGGAAAGATCTTGAGTTCTTCCTACTTTCTTCCTTCTCCCAACAGCTCCTATTAAACTAAACTCACGTATTCGTGCACTAAACATCCCCACAAACAGATCAATATGAAGTATGGAGAAATACCACAGAGCTGCTTCTAAATATCATCGCAGTTGTCATAAAGGGTCTCCAGTCTGGACACAAGGTTTATTTACAGTGGAACACACTGGGGAGAACAGCTCGGGCTTTCTTCCTCCGTGTTTGTTTTTGTATGGAAACAGCAAGCTGCCTAATGTGAGTATTTACAAAACAGGTGACTGTTACCAGAGGTAATTTTTATTTCAAGTCCTCATAGTGACATCAATGTTCCTTTGATTTCAAGCCCAGGATAAATACTTATATTGCAGTTACAAAACATGTGATCAAATCCTGGCCTCTACTAGATACATGGAAATTCAAGGGCACTTTGTGGAGTCCAGAGGAGTTGAACAGATTTTCACAGGACTGAGAGCAGAATTATCGTCTTTATTTCTTCCAAAGGATGCTGAAAATTAATAACTCCTTAAAATACAGTTCACTTATACTTAGGACACAACAAAGGTGGAACCAGCCCTTTTACACTCAGTATTTTTTGCTGCTTCCTGAACAGACACAGCCAGGAGTAACAGCGAGGCGATGCCAGGTTTGTGTGCCACAAGAGCCCGTCCCAAATTTCTACTTCCAGCGCTTTAACCTCTGAGACACCTCGTGGTGGAAACATTTACTGCTCGCAGAGAGGGGCTGACATCTTGGACAGAATCCGTTTTAAAGCAACGTGGGGCTCCCATTCTGCTACGCTTGGAGGTGGGCGAAGTCATGGGGACAGTGCTGCTTTGGGGGAAAGATCGATCTATAGCACATTTTTATTTGGAAAACGTAAACCCACAGGGAAGCTCGCTTTGGTGTGAAGTCAGCCCTTTGGCTGCCCAGGGTTTCACAGATATTTACGAGATTGAGCGATGTTTTACCAGGGCAATACAGCAGTTACAGGGTTTTGTGTATATAAACCAAACCTGCGGCTTTCGCTTGGGTTTCACTTGGGGTTTGGTTCTTCAGACCCAAAACCGAATGTGAAACATCAGCAGGAGCTTGGGAGCAGGATAGAGGGAAACCCTCCTGAAGTGAAAGTATGAAAGTGTCATGTTGTAACATTGGTGTCTCCATTGCAGTGCACTGAAAACTGAAAACCTCAAACAGATGGGAAGTACTTTGGGCACGTTTTCTTGTTAGAATAAGGAATACAGTGACCGGAACCACCATGAATTTTTACAACTGCTTTAGTTTTCTACTGAGAGTTTTACTTTTTGGGGAACTGACACCCGCTTTGTCAGCCAAGGAGACAGAGCATTGAGAGTATTGACAGGGAGTTTTCTTTTCAACCACACTGAAGTGAAAGCAACCTGTGTTGCCACTACCACTTGAATGAGTACATAGGGTGTTTTACATCAAACTTGCTGTCAGCGCAGGAGCGAGGGTTGCCGACTGTGCCAAAAGCACACAAATAGCATTACTTTAAAATACACTGATTTGGCATTGTTCGAGCCGAAGCCTGTGTGGGCTCAGGCAGGGGTGCCCTAAGGCCCCGCGCCTCCGTCCGCTCTGCTGGCGAGCGGCCTCCGAGGCTACCCGGCCCTGTCCTGCCCGCAGGGCCTGCACAACGCGGAGCTGCCGGCGGCCCGCGCGCAGCTTCCCGCCTGCCTGACTCCCCAGGCAGCCAATAGGAAGACGGGTGTCGTTCGTGACTTCTCCTCCCGCGGATCAAACTGCCCAATCAGCACGCAGGACGGTAACGGATAGCCCCGTGGTAACGTCGGCGGTTAAACGAGCCAATTGACAGAGGGCAGGGTTCCTACCAATGGGATCAAAGAGTTAGCGGAATAGGGACACACGATTGGTGGCTCCAGCAGTCGGTCAGGGCCGCTGCGGCCGGCGGTGCAGTGGCGGGGCGGAGGGAGTGGCTTCCGGGGGCGGGGAAGCTATATGAGGGGCGGACAAAGGCGGCGGTGAGGCCCTGCATCTCGCCGCCATTTTGCGCAGCGGGCTCTGAGGAGCGGCAGCCGCGTCCGGAGCACCTCTTCTCCTCTCTCCACCACCACCATGTCGCGGGATCGGTTCCGTAGCCGTGGCGGCGGTGGAGGCGGTTTCCACCGGCGCGGTGGAGGCGGTGGCCGCGGAGGCCCCAATCACGATTTCCGCTCTCCGCCGCCCGGCATGGGCATGGGCCAGAACCGGGGCCCTATGGGGGGTGGCCCACAGGGCCCGGGCGGCCCGCCGGGCGGAGGCCCGAAGCCCGAGCCTCCGAAGCCACCCGCGTCGACCTCTGCTCCGCCTTCCTCGTCTTCTTCGGCAGCCGCCACCACAGCGGGGCCCGCCGGCAGCCAGGCCGGCCCCGGAGCACCTCCGTCGTCCGCGCTGCCCTCGGGGCAGACGCCGCAGCAGCAGCCCCCGGTGTCGACGCCTTCTTCGACTCCTTCCGGCCCGGGTGGGCAGGCGCAGCCCAAGCCGAGCCA
>JANEMJ010055531.1:0-15511 GCA_024361745.1 Cacatua alba
GCAGGGGGGTTGGAACTGGATGATCTTAAGGTCCTTTCCAACCCTAACTATTCTATGATTCTATGATTCTATGAACACTTTCCTGTATCATGGGAATTCTCACAGCACTCCTGTCTGCAGCCTGCGAGGAAGAGCGACAGCTTTCCCTACTTAGACAGCCTGCTTCCTGCATGCCAGGTCTGCACGAGCCTTGGATCCTTCCAAACCACTGTGTTAGCCAGGTGATTTGTCCTTTAGAGTAGAAACGTAATTCAAAACCAGAAAGAAACAACAACAAAATAATTGTGCACACCCCCATCCATTTGACACATGGATGTCTAAACATACATATCTTTTTTCATTTCTGCCTTTTTAGCCATCTTTATTGTGACTAGGAAAAGGTGCAAGATCAGGGTCACAGTAAAGGAGAGGAAAATGTCTTAAAAACTTAGAAGCCAAAAAAGCACTGAACTATTCCCCTTCTTCCCCACCTGAAACCTTCTCCAAGTATATTTATAGCTAACGTTTAAGCAGAGAATATCTACTTTCATCAAAAATACACTTAAATTATACTGCTGCGTGTACTACTACCTTAACAGAGAATAGATTTGAAGTTAAAGATTTCTTCTCAGCAAAAGTTTCCAGGGTAAGTATGCACACATGAAACAGCCACTGGATTCATGTTATCCCAACACCATAAAAATCATTTCGTAGCAGCCTAACTGCCTAGTCACATTCTTTCAGAGTATGTAAGCAGGCTAAAAGACCTCAAGATCCCAGTGCATCCTCCTATTCTCAACGTTAATGCTAAAATTCCCTTCATTTGTAGAAATGTTGCTGGATTTCATTTGCAAGTCAACAAATAGCATGGAGTTTCTTCAAAAAATAACAAAAGTAGTCCAGAAAAATGTGTCCTATTTAAAGGTCACTCACACCTGAGAGGCTCCAGAAACACACTTGAATTCTCCACATCCTAACAGGAACTTGGGTATCTAAATTCCTTTTTCCTTGGAGGAAGTAAATGCAAAAATACTTTGAAGGATGGGGCTTTCAGTGCCAGTGGGAATTGTGACAGCTGGACAGAGCAGCAACACTGCAGGTACGAGTGGGAATAAGCCGGACACACTGTCGTCCACCTCCCAATATCACAGGCATTTCAGTAATTAAGATCCTGTGAGCAATAAAGTGTTTCATCCAATCCTCAGAAGCCTTCAGAGTTTATCCTTTGGCAGTCTGAAGGTTTGACTGTTACTGAGCAAACAAATGTACATCTCACTTGCAGTGAGGTAACGCCACTGGCAGAATTAGCACCAGCAGAGAAGGACCGTGTCCAAGGTATATTTTTAAAAGCACTCAGACTTCAAAGAGCCAGAACTCCGCTGTCCCAAATGTACCTGCACAGACACATTAACGTGCACTCAAAAGCTCCGTAAGCTCACACGTTGAAGCAAGACCATATATAACCCTTCAAACCCACCTTCCACCCAACCTTGGGAGCACTGGTCTTCACGTTCCTGTTTGAAAAATGGACTGCAAGAGGAGAACTGCTCATGAACACATTATCAGTTGCTTGAAACTCAGCCTAGCAAAACAAGCAAAACAAACACTCCCTGAAAGATTAATGCAGCATTTGCCGACTGGCAAGCTTGCTTTGGATGTAATACAGCAGTCCTGACTGCAGACAGCCAGGCTCCATTACTTCATAGACCTATCTCCCAGCACGAGACACGTCGGGTGGCAGGTAGCTATTCTCAGATCATACAAATCCTGCCAAGTGAAGGGTGTGATGAGCTGTGTATGGTTCTCCAAATGGGGAAACTATTGTTGTAGCAGGGGGGTTCTCAACATGTGATGTTACTTTGTCCTTTAGCGTTTCTGCATCTTGAACCTTGGCTGTAAGTGCGCAAGGATGAACTGATAAGCTAGATGAACCTAGACATAAATGGGGCTTCATGTTGTGCTCGTAATAGCTCCCCTTATCAGGGCATAAGTCCAAATATTTTCTGTTTACAAATAAGAAACCCCAGTGAATCTGTTGCATACATATTAGCAGGAACATGCAAATTCCCAAAGGCAAGTGTGTGCACGTGTGGGTGTTTATATATAGACATCAAGCAACCCTTAGATGCATCAACAAGTTACAGGGATAATGCTGTAGAATTAACAGTTAAACTCAACAATTATCTTTTAAGCTTTACCTCGGCAGTTAATAATCTTGTCCCAGTTGATGCTGCTGGCAAAATCCCTATTCAAAGAGGCAGGATTCTCTGTTAACCTCCTGAACAAAGAAGGGCGATACATTGGTTAGCATGGGTGCACAGAGCAATCCGGTTGAACCCTTGGGGTTTTCCAAATTCACAGAAGTAATTTTGTTTGTGTGCATAAATGGCAATAGCTACTTCTGATGAAGATCCAGCTAGCAGGCACTGCCAGTCCCATGAATCAGTCTATACATTACTGAAGAAAGAATTAACATTTCCTTAAGAAACCTGGAAAGGGTGAAAAAGGTCTGACCTTTACTTTTGCTGTTAGCCTTCCTTGTACAGTTTTCTCCAGTATCTTCAGATTGTAAGTAACCTTAGAAAATGTTGCTTTTAAACAATTCTTATGTGAGCATAACTAGCTGGATGGCTGGCAAAAGACTCTTCTGTCTTAAGGAGAATTCTGTACCTCCTTCATGACCCAAAAAACCCTTTCATATCGGTTTTGCTCTAAGGATTTACCACTGTTCTGTAAAGAAACCTGTGAGATGCAAAACTGGATGAATTGCAGACTAAGAGAAACTCTTGTTAATGTTCACCCTAGGCAATGTTTCCATAACAAATGGTTTAAAATCCAAAAATAAGCTTATCCAACACATACTGGTTGTTTTCAAATTTGTTACCTTTCTTTCTGCTTGCATTTTTTAGGTATTCAGGTAGATGCTCCTTTTCCTCCGCCACTGTTTGACTTAAAGCAGTAAGCAATGACTCCAAAGACATGATCCACATATACCATACCTAGTTCAGCTCTGCAGTAATAAAGGCTGAGATGCTTCTGTCCACTCTGTCAGACATACCAAGCAATTCATGGACTTCCAAAGGCATTTGTCCAGCGTTAGTAATACTTGACTCCAGCTTCCTGATCTGTACGTGGGGAACAAGTATTTCTATGATAGTCTCCAGTTCAGTAAACCTGAAAGCAGAGGATTTATTACACACAAGATCAAGAAGCCACTCCTTTGATCATTTATACAGTGGTGTATGAATGAGTGCATTCAGAGCTCAGCTTCAGCACACTCTGAAATACTCACCGATGAAGCCAAAAACAATATATTGAACATCCATTAGAGACCAGATCCTCTGCCGGGGTACATCACAAGACTACGTTGTTGACTTCAGCAGGAAAACAACAGTTTATACAAGCTAAGATTGATCCTTTTTGCACATTGAGCTCTTCTTTGTAAGCAGGACTTTAATACACATCTGTGAGCCAGATAATAAACACTTCAGGTAAATCACTGGAAGGTTTAGAGAGCTCTACATATTGTCGCAGGTTTTCAGCTGTAGCGCAGAGACCAGAAGTCAGCACTAATCACATCTCAGTAACATCTAACTTTGATAGTATAAATATCAAAGTCACGCACATTTGGACAATTTCTTTGAGCTCCCTGTTGTATTTCTGAAGAGCTCTTTTAAGACTTCTGCATATTTCATTCTGCAGTACTGGAACGGATACTTACACCCCGTGCTTGAGTAGGGCTGGATACACCCACTGAGGCTTGAAACGTCAAATAGGACTGCCAGAGCATTTCTTTCTCCTGTAAATCGAATGGACAGATACACGATGCTTCTTCCCCACAGCAAGGTTTCCCCATGATCCTACCCTTCATTCAGCCATGGCTTGCCCCAGAACTAGGACATCACCAGCAAGGTATTGGCACTTTGAAAAGAATAATTCATACAACCCAAACACTTGTGGTTTTTTGTGGTTTTAAACTGTATGAAAGTCCCAGTCAACTGGAGATGTCCAAGCACATCAATGTTTATCAGGGAGTTTTCTCTGACTGTCGGCTCAGCTACAGTTCTGGACTGTTCTTTTCATAACAGCTACCACAACTAAAAGCTGAGATTTTTCCAGAAGGACATAAAAAATGAAGTAGCAGACAACTTCCAACAGAGGCAAGCCTTTGAAAACCTTAGGTGACAACAAAGGCAAGGACGAGAGTCACTTCCAATTCAGTATTAAAACACAAAGGGAAGCACAAGGGAAGATTTTCCATTGATCCAACACAGTTTACTGGGCTTAAAATGTAAGTCACATTATCACAACTGAGATCTCACCTGTAAGATCTCAGCTTTACACTTCTTCCAAAACAGTCAGCCATTGTCAGTATACTTTGTCAGACAAGAAACTGCAGTCGAAGCTGTGTTAGGATAAATGGTACTAACAAGCCTTTAAAGAAAAAAACATCTTTATTTTAACAGCCAAATCCTACAGTGGTTACTCAGGAGTCACCTGAAATTTTGCTTACATGAGTACTGTAGGCTTGAACTCATGTTAAAATAATCTCAACTGTATTTTAAGTTTTAATATCATAACTTTCATATTATAACTTTATTCAATCATTTACACAGTAATAATTTAAGATAGGAAATAAAGAGGAAAAAAAAAGCCTTTTTACAAGTTATTCTATTAAGGACTGGAATATTAATGTTATCGGGTACATGAAACCCTGTGCAACCATGGAAACCATTGCAGAGGATCCATCCAAATCTGAGATGTGGCCTATGGTTGCTATGAGAGGATATAGCACACACCCCTCAGCAGTTCCTATTAGAAAGTGATATTTAGGTTCTATTGTGTATTTGTCTACACTTCATCTCAGCATAAAGCTATTTGTGGAACAGAGGTTAAGAAGAGGTTTTTGAAACCTGAAGGCATACTTTTCAGATTAATCTAGGAAATTAGATACTATTTCACATTAGTTTAAGGTTTATTTGTGACAATTTAACTGATGTCTTCCCTTGTTCTGAAAAGATATAAAAGGGTATCATGAATTCAACTTGGAGAAGTTAGTGATTACTTTATATTCTAGGAGCATATAAATATCCTTTTCAAGCTCATCCTCAGCTCAGACTAGCTGCAGACAGCCTAAAAGAATTGGTGATAAAGAAACACTCCCCCTAGATTCTGTGGGAATTGCAAAATTTAAAGGAAAAATATAAGTGTATATCTTCTGCAACCTGGTAAACGCAAAACTAACTCATTTAATCTATATTCCTTTCTAACTGCAAAACCAATTACACTGGATACAATTACATGGCAAATAAAAACATCTCAATGTACCATAACAAAGCCTGAAAATCAAACAGAAGTTTTCTGACAGGTTTATGAGCTCTCACAATGCAGGGAATATCATCTGCTAGTAGGTTGGGAAAAAAAACTCCCCCATGAAAAACATAGAACTTACCTAAACCAACACTTCCACTTTTGCTTAGGATGACAACATCTTCAACGCAGGCAATGATCCCTCCACCAGCTCCTTTCAAGTCTGCTGTAGCTGAGCACTTCAGACAACAGCTCTCCCCACACCAATTTCTCACACTCGAGACGCTGCCCCAAGCAGCTTGGCAGTGCAGAAGACCAACTCATCCCTCTCAGCATCAGAACAATCCCATACTCAAACCACTCACCTTCTTTCTGCGTCACCGGCTCATTTAAGCCTGCTACCACCTTGCAGGAACCACTCTCTTAGGGAACATTGAACCTTAATTTGGTCTTGGTAATGTACACCATCTGTCCCCACTCCGTGCTGATGCCTCTATTCCCCAAGACAAGAACAAGAAGTACCAGAATATCCAATTTGAGAAGACCAAGCAGAGCTTTCGAGTCCAGGTGCCTCCTTTAATACGGCTGAATTGTTCAGCAGATGACAGGCTAATGTTTCAGCACTCATTTCTGGGAATTAACAGTCAAGAGCAGCCTTTCTGCTTAAGAAAGGCTTGAAATTGCTTCCAGCTTTACTGCTATCAGGAGGAGTTCTGATTCACATTTTATTTTAAAGTCTATAAAAAAGTGACCCACTTTCTTCCAAGCTGTTGTGGGTGCATCTTGCTCCATGTCAGTCAGCGGCCCGGTGGCCGTGGTTGAGCAGCTCGCAGATGTTGCATGGTGTTAGATCAGTGTAGGTCAGTAGTTCATCTGACAAGCCTTCAACAGATGGAGATTGCTCCCCTGGCATGCAGACAGGCTAAGGTCACTCTGTGTGGAGGGCCACACACTACAGCGAAACAATACAACAGAATCAGAAGAGTTATATGCTGTTTACCTGAAGATGTTCAAAACCACACATATAGCACCAAAACTTCTTATTCAGTAAGCAAAAAATCATAGAACCCCATAAATTGTTAACTCACAGACAGCAGAGCATCCTTCTTCCCTCACTTTTGTTTAGTAGGTCTTCAGTTTGGAAGATCCAAGCTCCATGCTCCAAGGACAGTTTCCTGCTCTGTGTGAGAGATCAAAGTGGTTCACAACTGCTTTACTCCAGAAATGACTTTGTATCAAGCCTGATTGAGAGCAAGGCCACATCCATGGAGGATGTCGTACATCCTTAGGATAGTGTTCTCTAAAATTCCTCAGCACCTCCTTTTCCATGTATGATTTTCCCAAGTGCGATTGTGATGCCCACATCCTACTTTGCAAAGCATCATGCTTTGTCTTATCAAGCAAAGCTAGTGGTGCTTAAATAACTTCATGAAAATACACTTGGAAAAGCGTACGTGAGAATTACTAGGTAAATGCTCAGCTC
The DNA here is from genome assembly GCA_024361745.1 of Cacatua alba. Lineage (NCBI taxonomy): Eukaryota > Metazoa > Chordata > Aves > Psittaciformes > Cacatuidae > Cacatua > Cacatua alba. The sequence continues at coordinate 6,773 of JANEMJ010055531.1, forward strand.
CTGATTTGCAAACAGTAGCAAACCCTCAGCCTGGACACTTGCTTTATTCACAAAATAAACGTTCTTAGGAAAAGCAGAAGCTGTGAATGTGCAGAAGAAGGCCTGGAGATGGCCAAGGTTGGTACCCTGGTTCAAACATCAGTACAATTGTGAAACACTGGAGAAACCACAGGCCCTATTTTGGGCACACCTCCTTTGTCACACCTGAAAGGATCCAGATTAAAGGGTTGCCAGGAACGATGAGTGCAGCCAACCACTGTTGGTTTATCAGATATTTCAGCTTTAGAATACACACCACAAACTTTAAGCCAAAGATGGAAGCAAACGTGGGCAGTAAGGACCACTAAGGATCCCTCTGCTCATTCAGGACCAGAGCTATTTGAGAGACAACTCAGTTGAAGCTTCTTTGCAGCGTGTTACCAGATACAGCCTTAAGGTTTCAGAGTGTGAATTACTGTAGTGACATGCTGAGGCAGAGAGAAATGGCAGTGACCTGCAAGCTACTGTTTGTAGGTGTGCTAACCCATTCATACCCACAGCAATGAGCATTTACCATGGCTAAAATCATACTGTACAGGCCACTAGATGCCCTGCTTTAAGTGAGTCTTTGAAATTATGGCCAATTGAGACATGCAAAGAAAAATACTTTCAGCTTTAAAAATCAGGAACATTGACTTAAAATAAAAGGTTATTTTCAATATCCATGTATTATTACTAATAGAGCCTTTCTTCTACTTTCTATCCGAATCATATATCACACAAAACTCAGTAGCTCTCAAAAGCTGAATTTATTTCCATTGCAGCTACACATATTTTCACCAAGATGACACCACCAAAAAAAAATTTGTTAGACAAACTCCCATGTGTAGATGTAGAACAAGCCTTAGCACTTCTATATTAGTACTTCAGCAATATAGGGACCTTTCTTGGCTTTCTGATTTACTCACCAAAAATCAGCAAACTTCCTCACAGCAGTAAGTAAATCTCCATTCTGGATGGCAAGATCACCACTCTATTGAAGTCAAAGTAACTTTTCCTTTTAGATACAGATCGAAAGAGGATTTCACCTGCTTTCAGCATTAATCTTTTGGGTCTAATAGGGATTTAGTCATGCATTTGTATTTTAATGCCGAAGTTCCAACATGCTTGGAAATCATACATGTTCCAAACTTCAAATCGACATGTAGGTATTGCAGTTGCTATATCTGACCTAGGTTCAGGTAACCCAAACTCTTCTGCTTACTATGTCCTATGCATATTCTTAGGCCTTCAGAGCTATGTAGAGAATATGGAATATTAGTCACAGTAACTTAGAATTTAGGCCAAGATTGTGTTGGCTTAAATTCCGAGTATCTTATTAATGTGATATATTTACATGTGATAGATTGATGTAATATATAAAACACATTAGATCTTACTGTAGTTAATAAATGCTGAAAGCTAGCAATATCAAGATAGATTTATGATTCCCCCATCCTTTTTTTAACAGTGATAATCAAAAAAGGCTGCTTGATTTAGATCATTTAACTGACTTTTTTTGTTCATTTTGCAGTTAATGTATATTTTAGTGTATTTTTCCTTACTTTCAGCAAAATTGTATAGGTGCAGACACACACACAAATCACAAAGTTGCCTGACTGCTTATTGCATCTTTTTAGGAACATGTTGGTATATCTCTATTCTGGAGAACATTTCACAGTTCAGTGATAGAAAATAGTTTTCACTTCATTTGTACATGTACTAATTTTAGATTAAACAGGACCACATAAATCCTGCTGAAAAATGATGCAATTAAGCCAGACCTATTTGTAAAAAGGACAACATGTGGCTGTAATTATATTAGCTGAGCATCCAGCAACACATTGACTTATTAGTGTGCTAAGAGGAGTTTGTGCAACATGCTGAGTAAGTCTTTACAGGAATAAATCTTAATATTCCCCCAAAAGCCATTAAAAACAATCCTCTATTGCATTTCTGATCAACTTTCACAATGATCTGCTTTTCCCAAATGGTCAGTTTTGTTGTAAGCATGCTCTGTGCTTACCACTATGGTGTGAAGCAGTTGTTATTCATCTGGCTTTCCTTCAGAGCAAAACTATTGTGCAAGAATAACTGAATGACTGGCATATGCACCAAAGCTTTCGAGTATATGTTTCAGGTGACCAATGATCTGTAAAGATTTACATTGCTCATACTTCACAATGCCATTGCAATTCATATGGCCTTCACCAGAACAACCTATGAGAAAGACTGGCTGCCACCACACATACATTCCTGTGTATCTATCCATAACTACAAAGACTATGTCCATAGTAATGCTCTGATGCCATGTAAGGGAACAATCTAAGTTTAAGATCGGTTCATGTATTTTATAGCCAAACTCAACTCACCATCTATACCTTAGCTGTAAAAATCCTCACTGTTGCGTAAGCATCCCTGCTTCATGCTGCCCATAGGTCATGCTTTGCCTTGTAGTGCCTTATATATGGGAAGGAGTTTTCATTCTTGAGCCACTCCTGTCAGGGCAAACAGGGCAGACAGAAGTATCCTGGGAAGCTGAAGTGGGCCAACCCATCTAGGATGTTCCCTAGGGTATGGACCAGCAGTGATGCAAGCTCTAATTTTCACATTGAGCAAAAGCCATGGCTAGCTTCTCTCCACAAAGTGTGGACTGAAGGTGTGTTTGGGCTCAAGCATAGCCTCAGGTCCATATTCAAAGTGTAATACACACATATCAAATTCCCTGTACAGGGCTTTTCAGACAGCAGGCCTTCTACCATCTCCTTCACATTCAAATGTTCATGTGCCAAGGGTACGAAGAGTGATGCAAGAACCTCAGGACCAAATGCCATCAGGTAGACCAGTGGTAGTGAGGCTTTTTACAGCCCAGCCATGGAAGTCTGGCTGCCACATATAAAAAGAATTTCACTTATTGTTAATCTTTCACTCCCAATTTTTTCTTAAGGATGCTGTGGATGACGATCTGGGAGAAAGGTACAACATGGCAATCACCTATGGAACATTTAAAGCTAAAACCAAAACTAAACCTATATTTCTTTTTTGCCTTTCAACCCCCATCCTTCTGATTCGCTGTTTTATTCTCCAGCAGAACAGGAAAACCTTATTTTCATAGTTGCATGCCTTCCACTGAACTAGATCAGAAAACCCCTCTCATCTCCAAAGGGCTCATTTCCTTCAGAACTAAGACACTGAGTCAGTTGCTTCTTCAGTTCCAGTGACCTTTCTTCCCCTACTAGCTGGAGGGCTTGTTTTTTTCACAGGAGAACATGTAATATAAACATAATCAGCCCTTTCACATCATGTAGCTCTTCGCTTCAGCAGGAGCTTCCTTGCTTTGAGATATTTTTTTCTGAGTCACTCCCACTGAAGTAAGATCAATCCATAGGAAGGGAGAAAAATAAATATGAAAGGACCTTAAACGCTAACATACACTCAAATGCCATGAGAAGTGCACCTGTGTCTTGTCATTTCCAAATCAATATAAGGCAAGGTATGTGATCCCTTCTGCTAAATCACTCAGCCCTCTTGGACTCCCCTTTCCCCTCACACTAATCAGCCCAGAAACATCCTCACACAGACAGACAGACAAAATAGCCACAGGACTCCCTTGTTGAGCAAAGCACTTGCAGGAGGAGAAGGGGCAAAGCTCTGCATTGCTAATTCAAACACCTGATTGCCTGAAGCATGCAGGTGTGGGAGAAACGTTGCAGAAGTGATGCAAGCCTTTAAAAATGCCACCACAGTTTGCTTGAAAATCCCAAATCCTCATTAGTTGGATGAATAATGTATCAGCTGCCCCACAAGGAGAGGAAAGGACACTTTTGTTGTCTACTTGATTAGCAACGAGGTCGGTTACTACCAAAAAGGGGAGGGAGGAGCAAAAAGTCTCTGAAAATTGGGAATTTGCTCTCAAAGTCTGGTCATTTCTTGCCAGAAATTTTACAGACATATCATAAAGAGGCCAGTCATGGAGGCACAGGGTATTCCTTCCAAGGGAGGGAAGGGACTGCTCAAAGCAGTTAATGCACTTTAAAGAACTGCGCTGACTTCAATCCACCTCCTATTTAGTTTAAATAATAGGTATGGTGTGTGTGGAATTAAGGAAAAAAAATCCAGTATTAGTAGTTAAACATCATCTAAAATGGATTTTGAATTAACTTGAGGAAGTTTGAAAGTACTGCAAGGAATAAATGTTGCTTTTAATCTTTCAAAGCACAAACTGTGGCATTACTGTTATCTTATCCTGCCAAGTGGAAGAAGCGTACCGGTCTTTAGGCACCCAGCAGTGTTTCTTGGAAGGGCAATGAAAGAGCGGATGGCAAAAGCCTGCCAAAAGGAAAATCAAAGCCATACCTGCAAGCTGCAGTACAGTTCTAGGAATCCCTTCAGACTTTTCCTTTTCATGTGTTTGAAACTGAAACTTTTCAAAATGCTGGTGTGGTTCTTTAAAATAATTTTTACTTCTTAAACCCAAACAACTTGGAGGGAAGGGGGAGAGGAAGAAAAGAGGAGAAAAGGTGGGGTTAAACAACAAGAGAGAAAAAAGAAAAAGGAAAGAAGTGGCATTAAATGCAATTGGATTGTCCCGAAGCAGTCTCTTCAGAGGAAAAGAGCCTTAAAATGCAGGAAATCTGTCTAACCCCCTAACTATTCCCACTCAAGCTGCCCCGCAGTCACAGATGTTACTGATTCAGTTCGATAGCAATTCCAAGCTCCCAAAACAGATTCCAAGTGAGAAAATAGGAAAAGTCCTTGGTTGCTATTAGATACGCATTCTGAAGTAAAAAGAAGTATGGGCAGGGAGGAATTTGTGGCCTGGATTAGAGGTTCCACAGTAATTAAAGAGCTATGACAAATGGCATCTCAGCTGACCTATTGAACGTGAAGCCACAAGGTTAGGAGCTCAGGCTGCAGTGGGAATTTCTAGGGAAATGTGTCAGGTTTTTTTCCCTGCTGTGATTTACTGATACATTTAACAGGAATGAAACCCATACAGGTCTCTGAAAACATAACTCTGGCCTACAGAGATTAGATGAAAAACTAGAGAATTTACCAGGACATACTAAAAGCCTTGTAAATGATGTATTTAACTGTGCAATTAAATTCTATGGCGGGGTAATAATTTATTGCATCGTTGCTAAAAAGCTGGAGGAAAGTTATCACTTCAACATTTAATAATTGCACTAGCAATGTAAGAAGAAAAAAAGGCACCACTTATAACCTGTAGAATAACAGTAAAAATAAATAGAAGTATAAGTCCTGCCACAGTGTTCTTCAAATGAGTGAATGAGTAGGTCTCCAGGTGGATGATGCACCAAGTCATGCAAAGCCTTCTTGTGTAGGTCATCAGAAGTGGTCTCCATCCTACATGGCCTGTCTGGGGAGAGAATGTGGATAAGGAGGAGCTGCTAAACAACAAGGCCAAGCAAACTGGGTGTTGGAAGAGCTGCTGATGAAATTTGGGATCCTGGGGTCCTGATCCATATTTGTTGCGTTGTACGCACAGCTAATGTTGGATTGGCAGCAGGACCTAGGGAATGACCCCATCCCTCCAGCTGTCCCTGGCTCTGCTTCTTCCCTCTCCCTGCCAGATGAATACTGAACTCCTCCTTTGGGAAGCAGAGGAAGAGGAGAGGGATCCCTCTTCTATGGCTGCCATGTGCTCATGCAGAGATAAGAATACCAAAGATGAGCACCCTTTCTGGATACAGCTCCGAGACAAGTCCTACCTGTACATTGAGGGCAAAGCTCTGCTTCAGGACTGTGGGGTCCACAACCCCAGCCTGTCTCAGATTCTTTTTGCACTTTGTGACTTCCATTCAACAGCTGAAGAGGGTTGTTTTGCAAGATGCTCTGTGTTGGTTTGTACATTTAGATTAAGCTTTTGTTTTGTTTTCATGAAAGGTTACTCACAAGCTCTAGGTGCTCTGGCAATTAGCTAGATTCACAGTCCAATTGGAGTAAACACCTGGCAGCATAATTATCCTCCTGCACTACAAGGCAAATTAATCAGAGCAGCTGATAAATCAAGTGGCAGAATATAGCCCCTTCCACCCAGCTCCAAATCCCGTGCCATTAGGCCTCCTCCAAAGCTGTTGCATACAGATGGTTTTTTACATCACGACCAGAAGGGTCAGTAATATTTGGGCTGTTTTACACCGATGGGGCTGGGAACAGGCTCCAGAGCCAGTGGATCATTACAGAATGTGCTGTTGGTTGCTCTCACCCTTCTCTAGTCAGGGTCTTCTAACTGGAGTCAGCCTGGTCCTGCAGCACTGCACTGTGATGCAGAAAATTGCAACTTGCTCAAAGCGATGGAGAAAGGTTTCATATGAGTTGGAGAGGCACAAATATACACCCACAGGGCCACACAGTCTTCCAGCATCAGTATCTCTTTAGCCATCTTTAACCTAGTTTAACTTCATTATTTCTTAGGTATATCTGAAATGGAAAATCAAGGTCTTGTATTCAAATAGTTCACTGAGTGCTGAAACCAGTGACACTTCACCCCATGAATATTCTCATCAGAGAAAATGTGATCTACAAAAACATTAAACACAAGGCAACTGCATTTCTATGGATAACGCCAGCACTTGCAACATTGCTGTACCAATAACAATACACTAATAGCTTTACCACTGCAAAAAACAATTCAGTACTTAAAAGGGACCTATAAGAAAGACGGGAGAGAGACACAACAGGGCCTGTTATGATAAGATGAGGGGTAATGGCTTTAAACTAAAAGAGGGGAGATTCAGGCTGGACATTAAGGAAGAAATTCTTTACAGTGAGGGTGGTAAAACACTGGTCCAGGTTTCCCAGAGAGGTGGTGGATGCACAGTCCTTGGAGACATTCAAGGCCAGGCTGGATGTGGTTCTGGGCAACCTGATCTAGTTGAAGATGTCCCTGATCATTGCAGGGGGGTTGGACCAGATGAGCTTTGAAGGTCCCTTCCAACCTGAACTATTCTCCGTTTTTATAATTCTACATACGTCTACAGTAACAGCTTCAAATAACAATGGCGTTAAAATTATGTATCATGAACGAAAAGGCTCCGAACATTTTTAGGTAGTTATGGTCAGAAAGCTTAGATGAACTCCTTTCAGGAGAAAGGAGGGCTCAATTGATTGTATCTTTCGGACTGCATCACTGAGGCAGCAGGCTTGTATCTGCACCCTGGGACTTAGAGGAGGAAATTTCAGTGTGAATGATAACATTGCAGATAAGAGGTTAAAATACCTTTATTTACCAAAAGATAAAAACCCTTGGTAAGTAAAGGGTTAACTTTGCTTAGGAGAAATAGGTTGGCTTACAGATAGGTAGAGGCTGAGTTTCAGGCTGCACCACTAGAACACCATCAGAGCCAAATAAACTTCCATACACTTTCCAAGGGCAAAGCAGCCTCTCTACAATGTATTGTTTCCTTGAAGGCAGCAGAGCTGAGGTGACAAAAGGGAGAAAAATGGATGGAAAATGAAGTAAATGCCCTGGACTAACGATAGACATGAGGGCTGGTAAACTTCAGATGATTCCAATTTGGGGATGTGAGAGCACACCCAATATTCATGCATTTTAAGAAGAAAATTGTCACCAACATACCCCCTGTGTTTGAATTGAGTATTGTGCTACCAGTTTCTCTCATCAAGTCCTAGTTTTCTGGTTAGGGACTGCAAAGACAGTTCTTCCAGCAGGAGTCTGCCATTCCCAGACATCCCAGGTACAAGCAACTCAATGGTTACGGGGAGCAGTTTTATCCTAACACCAGGCAAGTTTCTTCCTTTGTCCTTAGGTACACCAGAGCAGATCCCAAAGAACTCCTGAAGTATCAATAGCACCACTTTAAAACTTGATGTGCAATAAGAGCTGCATTTCTGGAGGGGAAAGTGCAGCCAGAATAATCAGTTTGAATCCTGCTAATTGAAAGCTCAATGCAAAATTCAAGCAGAGTACACAGCCCATAGCCACCCATTAATGTAATGAGGAGGAAACATGAAGGCTTCAGAAAATACAGAAAGAACATATTCTGGACCTAAGATGCATTGAGAACATGTCTATGGAGCTGTCCTCCACTGGCAAAGGGGGAATACATTTTATTACATGCACCTTTAGCAAGGACCCAGGATTTTGGGGAGTTTTCCTAATCTGTTTCACACCTCTGGAAACTCAGTGTACCCAAAGTCAGACTCAAGCAGTCAGTCAAATCCTGGAGCTGGGAAATATAAGACTGTTTAAAGTCACTGGGATGTCCTAGAGCAAACTGGGATCTGTGATACCTTCTACAGCTACAGTGGGAGGGCACAAAATGGCTCATCCCTCTGGTTGAGGAAACGGATTAAGTAGTGAAGCAACGCAACACTGAGTCTTTCCCAACTGCTAAGGAGGGATTCAACATCTACCTGCATGCAGGGAAAAAATGCAATTTCCTGAACATAGAGCTTGAAATTGGCCATGATTTTTGACCACTTTTGCCAAAAACAAAAAGGCTGATTCAAGGCATGAGTCAGGCATTGTCAATTCAAGAAATATTACTGGATTAATTTTATAACAATTTAATAAGTTATTAATGACTATTGGGTGACTTGTCATAAATTAGTTAGCATTGCCCCATAAGGTGGTTTGGGATGTAAAGGCTGATTTATAGAACAAAGGCCAGGCTGGACAGAGCCTTGGGTGATATGGTTTAGTGTGAGGTGTCCCTGCCCATGGCAGGGGGGTTG
>JANEMJ010055533.1:0-26533 GCA_024361745.1 Cacatua alba
GCAGAGCATGAGACTCAGAAAGTCCTTGGTCAGAGTAAACATTACTTAGCACCAACTAAAAACATTGGTGTTATCAGATTTGTTCCCAGGCTGAAAGTGAAAACCACAGCACTCCACCAGCTACTAAGAAGGAAAAAAATTACTGCTACTGCTGAACCCAGGTCAAACTAGATGATCTTTAAGATCCCTTCCAGCCCTAACCATTCTATGATTCTATGGTATATCAGTTATTTCTGTGAGATTTAGTCTTGTGGTTCTTCACGCTATGAAAGTTATCAGCTATTTGCATTATGTATTTATTATATTTTATAGTTTAAGTTTAAGGACAAAACAGTTCCCAGTAAAGTGCCTGTTTAAATCAAGAATGTTATGCTATGTTTAACAAGCCTATATTATTTTCACATCTTGACTGGTCTGACAGTACTTCTCAGTGGTCACAACATTTGTATCACCAGACTTTGTTGGCTGGCAAACTGGCACAACATTTCCTTACCACCTGCTTCCCATTGCTATTCCTGTTCTGTATCTCATTTACTATGCTTCTCCACTTACTTATTTTTCCATTACATCAATCTTCCTACCTTTTAATCTTGTTGGTATTATAGCAGATGTCTCACACCAGCTCTTCTGTTTGTCCACTCTTAATTTTTGCCTTTCTCTAGTATTTCATGGGTGACTGAGAATCCTGCTGTTGACTCCTGAACTTTTTTTTCAGCTATCTTCTGCTTTCATTCTTCAGCTTTAGGAGGATTTAACATTACTCTTCCACCTCTTCTCCCATCTGACTCACTATTCTTTCAGAATATAAGAAAATTCCCTGTGACTCCACTTCTGTTACAAACTGTCAGGCATTCACAGAATCATGTCTCCCCAGATGGTCCTTGTAACACTAGATATAATGCGATGTAATGTGATATATTGTTTAATGCTATGGAATTTTGCCCCCACATGGGCTAAGTAATGTTAGTGAAAACTGGAGGTAATTTGACACTTTCAAAAAACTGAACAAAATCCCCTTTCATGATGATTATCTAAAGGGTATAAAAAATCTGAAGAATCGGAAGACACAGATGTATCAAATTAAAAAATAAAATCCTTAAAACTTACACTACAAATTACCTTGGTAATAAAGGTCCTTAAGAGCCCCAAGTATTTACCTCTGGGTATGCCCAAAACTTGCCTAATTCTAAGCATATCTAAGACACAGCAGCATTTATGAATTAGATGTTCTGTCTGTTGATAAAGTGCTACAGATGTGCTAGAAGCCAAATAACTAATTACTCCATGAAAAATGTAACTGCTTAAACAGGAAGATTTAAGTGGTTGTTCCAAGATTTCCTTTTAGATTGAGATCAGAACCCCTGCTTGCAAATTATGGTGGACAAAAAAGATGCAGAAAGCCTTCTTCAGACAAAGAAGAGTTTGCGCCACAAAGGGGTTTCCCCTTTGTCATGAGATACTGACCTTGGTAGCATTACGACAACTCTATGTCAGCTGCTAGTTAGCAAGAGGGCAGTGTACGTACATATAGGTGAAGGCTAGGGATTATGAACTAGGCACTTCAGTTATAACCTTCTATTCAAAATTCCCTATTGCCTACCTATCTTACAAGAAATACTCTGCATTTCCTAATGGCTTTTGTGAGCCACTCAATTCTTTGCAGACATGATACAGAAAATTGAAGGGTTTAATTCGCTAGGAAGTAAGACATGTAAAGCTGAAGCATTGCAACAGCATTAAAACTGGGGAGGACAGAGAAAAGAATCCACCCTTCAGCCCTGATTTGAAGATTTTCAGATTAAGGGAAATTTAAAAAAATTAATATTTTACATCAAAAGAAAGCCTGCTTGGTAATTTTATTTATTTATTTTTTAATCCAAGTTTATGAGTAAGTGAAGATTTGAAATGGAGAACTAAAAAGAGCCCAATTACTATGTATTTCTAAAATCTCTCACTAAAAGGAAATAGTGAATTAATAAAAAGACTGTCAAAACAACAGAGCTCTCTGTACACTTACTGATGCACTTTCTAAGGGTACATTCAAAATATTTATACAACAGGGGAGTGACTAAAACTAGGCATAGGCCTTGGCCCAGTCATTACTGAAGCTAGTGAAAGTATGACAGAAGGTCTCAATGATTTCAGTATTTAAAGGCCACGCATCAGCTGTCTGCAGAACCACCAGATCTTTCTGCTATATTATGCGCTCTTGTGCCATTTCCCTACCTTAGCTCTATAATATTTACTGAGCTATCAGATATCTTTACTGCATCAACAAATTACTTCTCGGTGCATTCACTCTTGAATAAGAAAATAAGAAAATAAGTACATAGATCACATTGTGCTATACCAGGAAACCAAGTATTATATAGAATAATATTCAAATAGTTGATGTGCCACAAAAAGAGTGTTTTATAGCAAAGAAAGCACTCTGAATAAGTGGCTGTCCAGATATGCAGTAAAGTGAATTCACAGATTTTGTAAGCCCAGTTCCTGCTGTCAGCGCTCAGAATACAATGCTAAACAGTAAATCTTATCTGATAAAGAGGGAACAATATGAAATGTTGTGTAGTTGTTGTTATTGCCATGTTTTTATTATTATTACTAATAATAATAATTTTTGCCATTCCTTGGTGGAAGACTGAATGGAGTTGGTATGTGAAGGAGGCTGTCTGAATCAGAAAGATTGCCTCTGTATTAGCAAAGGTAGAATGCTAGCAATAACTTGGAGTTTAAAGCAGGGACTAGTGAAGGACAAGATTAGCATATTAGCATATTATATAAAAGATGAATCCAATATATGAAACACATAAAGGAGAAAGGAAGGAGAATACTAAAATTATTAGATGAATGACATAGGAGGAAGAAAAAAGCTAAGGAGGTGTTAGTTAACCCATTAAGGGATCTGACTTTCCAAGTAAAACAATGCCATCCACATTAAATTGTGTCATATTCCTTTCATTTGTATGCTATCCCATTACTCTGTATCAGCATCTATGGTGCTATGACTGCAATCTCTAAACACAGATTCTTGTATAAAAGGGGGTTTATGCTACCAATTTATTACTAAATCTGCTCTGACTTGCTTGTCCCTGTGCACATTGTGTAGGATAATCCAGTGTTTCTCAAAAATCACAAGTTTTTTTCATGGAAAACTTACAAAATCAGTCCCTGAACCAGGCAACATGCAACAGGGAAACAGAAAGCACAGAAGACTTTTCAGGACAATAGAATGAACCCCCATCCATCCTTTTCATTAATAGTATTGTGTAAGCATGTGCAAGCATAAATACAGCTACTATATACATTCCTTAGATCATCCCATTCATATCTTAGAAGAAATATCCTTTGGGTAAAAGCAAAAATAATTAAGATAATAAGAAAATATAATGTCATAATACCTTTCTTCAGAAAACAAATTTATCCAAAGGGCAGCTATATAATTTACCTACAACTGTTTTCTGAGTGATCTTCTCTTCCATTGCTAGAAATAAAAGTGTCATTGACAGCTTATTGCGTAACCATTTGGCATTTCCTGTTCAATCCTAAAGCTAACCAGGATTGTTTAAACAAGAATAGAAGTTTTTTGCAGGAGGAAAGATGCAAATTTGAATATTAAACATATATTGTTTTCCCCTAAAAAAATACAATATTTTTGTTTCTGTCCATAGCATCCAAGCAAATATCTTCCAAATGTCTGCAGTTTAGAAGTAGTATATAGATGCTAACCATTGTAAATAATTCTACCTGACTTTCTAAAAATCAGCCCTGAAAATGGATCCCAAAGAGAAGTGGAGCACATAATGGAATATTAGAAAAATATACTTGGCAACTAATTTATCCTTTGTATTTTACACTTCTTTCCTTCGTTTTTACCCCTCCTTTCAGTAAAGCTGAAGCTCTGAATTCAACAGGGCTTAACTTTCCTAATGTGCCTACGTGAACTGTTTAAACTAGAATAAGTTCCTGAAACAGTTCTTACTCTTTAATATAAATGCAGGAGATCTTACTTTCACATGATGATTTAATATATTTGTGGGTGGGTTTTTTTTTTTTTCTTCACATTGTTAAATCTTTATTCTCTGGTTTTGACATAAAGATTGTTTCTACAGAAGCTAATGGTTATGTCACAAATATTATATCAAGTAGTGAATAAATAAGATGACATCTGTTAGCTTTGGGGACCATCTGTTAGGCTGGGGAATTATGGATGTGATGTTAAATTTAAATTATATTAATTGTAAACGCAATAGGATAGTGTAATAAGCAGTATAAGAGGCTAGTAACTTTCTGATTTCTCTTGTGAAAAGCAGGAAGTGTGGCTGTAGCCAAGGGAATTGCAACAACAAAACATAAGGGACAGGTTTTATTTGGGAAGCAGAGAAAAAGGAAAAAATAAAAAAACCCTAAGAAACAAAAGAACAGCTTTTGCATGGTCATGGGTATTTGATTATGTATATATTTGTAGATCCTCATTTAAGAAGGCATTTAAGCACACACTGGACTAGAAGTACACCTTAAATGTCAGGTAAATTAACAAAATCTGAGAGAGATTTCAAGAAATTGAAACCTTGTAGCACAAAACTTTCCCTCAGAGACTCTGCTTTCCTAAAGTCTGCACTTTCACTCTTATTGGGCAATTTTGATGCTAGAATTTTATCATCAGTGAATGTTATCATAGGTAAACATAATGGACAGCTTTATACACAGTATAAATGTGGCAATCAAGAGTTTTTGGGGGCAGAATGATCAAAGAAAATAGGGCTGCAAAGTCAGGTTATATGTGAATATATGTATTACATAATATATGTTATTGTTTTATATATTTTATATATTCACCAATAATCTGTGTCTGTTTGAAGAATGTCCATCCTGCATGTTTTGAACACATACAAATTCAAAGAACTTAGTTTGATTCATGAAGCTGATTTTTTCCTTTTCCTAAATTTACGGAAATTTATCCAAACGGCAAAATGTCAACTGTAAAACAACTTCAATTCTTGTTAGTTTTCTGAAACATGGTTTAGTAGTCTTCCTTTTTCTTTCATTTCCATTGAAAGGCATCAGGTTAAGTATCTTCACTTGTCTGAATTAAGCTTTGTAAGAAATTTAATCTCCTGCATGTTTTTTGCAATCTATGTTTTACACAATCTCTCTCTTTTCTACTTCATATATGCTCTCATATGTGTTTCCTCATCCTTTGCTGCTTCAGGTAGTTAATTCCATTTTTATTCTCTCTGACTGCATTCTTCTTTTTATCCTCCTGCACAATAACTATACATTTATGACTTCACCTCAGCTCTCCTCACTTAGATACCTCTTTCCACATTCACTTCTTCTACAGAACCCATTGAACTCTGTTGACTCTTCCTTCCTGTTGAATTTAGCAATGGTAAAAAAGTAGGAAAGACAGTACCTGTGAGAAAAGCAAGGTTAAAATAGCTATTAAAACATCATCTCAGTCATTGTCTTGAATTCCATTTCATCCACTCTTTCCTCATTCAGTCATTGTCAAATCCATTTGCAGATTCCTCAGAGCACAGTAATGCTTTTTCTCACTCTTTTTAAGGCATTCTAGCATACTGGAAGTGCCCTGTAAATAATTATAAAAGATATTGGGAATACAATGGTTTTCTATGCATTGATTAATATTGTAGTCAGAAGCTGGGGTAAGATAAGATTCAACCCATGTACCAGTTTACTTAGACGTAGACTGGTGACTTCATTTAATTTGTTTCATTGTGATTGAATCAGGGAGTTGGATCTCTCAATTTTTTATTTCATTTTAATTTTGTTTTTACTTGTCAGATATTCTAATGAAAGCATGCATAATAAAAAGTAATTGACAGGAAAGAAACCTGAACAGTTCCAGCTGTGTTCTACTAATTAATTTAATTTCTGTTGAAATGAAAACAAATAAAAAAAAATCTTTTTTATCAGATTACAGTAATATTTCTTAAAAAACAGAGATATTTTGAATTATTTTTACATCTATTTAAAGCTTTCCAATAAATATTTGCATATTTGCATCTAGAGATTAGTCCTGTTACAGAACATTAAAGAAAAATTGATAAAAAAAGTGATGTTTTACCTTATGTGTCCTGAAATATTTGGATTACTTTGGATTATTACTGTCATCTACAAGCTTCCTCTTCATGTCAAGAAAAGTAAAAAAAGTAATTCAGGAATTACTTTTTACTTAAATCCTGAATTACTTTTTACATAAATCCTGAATTACTTTTTATATAATTTATTGCAGTTTATTAGATGTTACTGTTAAACAGACACTGTATTTTGAAGGAAGTTTTACAGCAATTTGAACAACAGAGCAATATAAGATGAGATCCTCCTGTCTTTTTATTTGCTTTTGAATCATCTTGGAAAATGTTTGGAAGGGCAAGACTTGAATAATTCTATGTGTTCTGTCTTCAAAACATCTCGCAGTTAAAAACATCTTTCATATTGCAACAACACCTTGTTCTTAGAAGTTCTGGCTGCTCCCAAACCTATCATGAAATATTGCCAGTTTACAGACAGTGACACCAGTCCACAAGGTTGTGGTATGAATTAATACATGATTATTATTAAAAATAATAATCTAACTGAACAATATATTTTCTAGCTGCAAGGGTAAGTAGCTTCCAGAAGGTCTTTACAGCTTTTACAATTAATTAAATCGTCCAGAGGCAAAAACAAAACAAAAAATCTCCAGCCATCGGTATTATATGAGCCATGCTGTGAACCCTCCAGGCTAGGATAAAAAAACTTGACAGATTAAAAAAAGAGGTGGAAATAAGTACTGCCCTGAAGTATGTTGGAATGAATGAGAAATAATTTTAAATCTCAGTTGAACCTGTCAACTGTATATACATTGCATTGTAAATCAGTCCTAGATTTTTAATTCCTAAGCTATACAAAAAGTGAGGATAAACCACACCACAGCTTTTAAGTATATTACGTAGTCTTACAAGTTTATTTTATCAAGTGACATATTAAAAGTTAAACTTTGTCATCATTGGCAAATGTATACTTTATACACAAAATGAAGATTAAGAACTGGGACAACAACACACTAATATAAACCTGGAAGACCTCGCTCTATTACATCACTATCATTTCTTGAACGCTTAACCTTTCAGTGCTCACTGTGGTGAAACATTAAACTCCCACATGCCTCTGCTGTCCCACTGATGTTTTCCTTTCCCTACGTGAGAATTTCAACAACTGAGTTTCACTGAGTCCATTATGAGATTTTAATTTCATTTATATTCCATACCCAAAGCTTAACTCCAGGAAGATAATGTGGGATACCCAAATATAATTCACTCCTGATCCACTGAAAAGGAGATTGTTCAAAGTTTCAGTATAACTCAGTATTAAGGAAAATAGAAGAATGGTGCTTTTTGAGACCCAAGATTTTTTTTTTTTTTGTATTTCAACTCTTCCATAGAGTTGACAATAGAAGCATGATTTCTCCCTTATCAAATATGAAAAGTAAATGTACTCTCTGGTTCTAACTTCCCTAAAGAGAAGGAGTGACAATTCACTCATTGTTTCATGAATTACTTTCTTTCAGATTGCTATTGGTCCTTCATTCTAAAACAGATTTCAAAATTCTTTCAGGCCTGGATTCAACTTCCATCTGCTGCAAGATAGCACCCTTCCCTCAAAAGGGGCTAGAAGATCCATTTTGAAGTTGAATAACAAAAAAGATTAAGACCATATTTAAGGTAGCTATGTAAAGGGTGAATATTTATACAGATGTGCAAGAAAGAGATAGAACACTAACAAGAAAAGAAGAAAGAATGAAAAAAAGAAGCCAAATGTTTAATTACATGCTTTTGAGAGGACTTTTTACTAAGTGGAAGTACACTAACATTGAATGGTGCACTTTGTAACTCTATGTATTCGCACTGCTGCCTGAGAGCTTCATAAAACCCCTGTCTTTGTTATCACAGTGCCAAGTCAATCAGTGTATGTCTCCAGGAAATTTCTATCAGAAATTGCTGGGAGGTAATCACCTACAGAAACATTAAAGACATTTAAGAACTTTCCCAAGAAAATCGTTAAATCAAAAATTTTAATGCCAAGATGCACAATATGAATGAGCTTTAGCATCCATCCTGAAAGAATTTTCTGTTTAAAAGGTACATAATTCATTTATTATGGTTTAATTTTTCTCAAACAATATTTTGACAGTACTAAAATTTACAGGTCTATGCCATAAAAGCAAATGAGATGGGAATATTCTATACGTGGTTCATTGTCAAGGTTTTATGACCCCAACAAATTAATTTCTGGCTAGTTGGCTAAATTAGTTTAATATCTACAGAAAACCAGATTATTTTATTTTTCACCCATAAATCTGAATGGCAAAAGATAAGCAATGAATTCCATGAATCAGGAATGGATTCAGCAATCTTAATTTATTGTGACTGAAAATTGTCAATTAGAAATTTAGGCATAAAATGAGGAAAGGGTCATTTTCATATTATGTGCAGCCATCACATTTCTGGCTTTTTAAAAACAGCTGTAATAGTGTTTGCAATAAGCATAAATTCCAAAGGCTCCCATCCTCATGCAGTATTCTGTGAGACAAGTGCATAAAACCAGTTTGAAATGGAAAATGTTTAATCTAATATTTTTCCCCAGGGTTTCTCCACTGTTTGATTAGAGAATGGCTGCATTCAAACATACTACCATTCTGTCAGCAGCACTCACAGACTTGTGCTTTCACTGCATGATAAATGAAGTTTACAGTTTATGTTGTGTAAGGACAGAGTCTAGTGATTCAGTGATGCACATGTGATATGTAAGTGTCTGATTTGGTTAATCATTAAACACCAAGTAGTCTTAAGGTTTCAAGAATTCTGTGCAAACATGGAAACCAGGTGAGCAAGATCTTTGCGTGGTGTAAATAACCCCAGTACCAAGAAAGTAAGGCAAAACATACGAGCTTCTACCACCAATGATCTGGCTGGTGGAGGTTTTTTTTTTCCACTTACACATGTTAAAGTACAGCTTCCTATTTAATGAATCTAGTGCTTAAACACATTTATTTGTTGGCACAGTTATATATACTTTCCCCTTACAGTGTTGTTTAGCAAGCAACATACAGGCACAATGCGTACAAATTAGATCATTACTGTTCATACATTCTACAAATCCACGGATCAATTTAGTGATATTCACAGAAGTTCTGCATCATGGTGAAGGAAACTAGAAGGTTGTTTTTTTCAGGTATTTTGGGGGAATATAAAGGATGACTTTTTCACAATCTAAAAATGCCTAAAAAACATAGTTCTGATAGAGGCTCTTCCATTTGCCAGGTAAGGAACACAGCCAACAACTGAAAACTGATATTAGAAAAAACTACATGAGAGATATCATGCAGTACTGTAGTAAAAAGCTATGCAGAGTCTCTGTTTTCCATTTCTTCCAACTTATTTCAAAGATGGATGTGTTTCAAAACATTTTGATATGACTCAAAGTAACCATGGCTTGACAGCTGCAGGTCTTAGGCTTAGGAAATATTCCAGACTAGATGATCCCAATCATCCCTCCTAGTGCTAGCATACATAAATACAAACAACTGTATTTTGAAGAAAAAAAGAGACAGAAAGTCCTCATGCTTCAGTTAATGAACTAGACTTAACTACAGTAGTCAGCAGAAATAACTTTGAAGTAATAGATCACTCCTAGGTGGTCTGCAGCACTTTCCCATGGTGCTGCTCACAGGCAGAGACAAAGGACTTGACTAGACTAAGAACACCTTCTTCTGTAACTGCACAGTACTGGCACACAGCCAGCAGTCTCAGAAATCCAATCTGCCTATGACATTGAGGGCATAGGCCCAATGTTTCAGTGCCCCTGACTTTATGGAAATACAATTTATTGACTGAGGGAATAAAACCATGTAATTTGCTCTATCTCTATGTTTCTCTTAATATGAGATCTACCCTCAGGCAAATATTCTAAGTTTCCAAATACCATCTTCAGCTACATAAATATCTCTTACATAGAAAACCATCAGTGTTTTCAGACAGTTAATGTCATAGATAAGTGGAGTAGGTCACACTGACAGGAAGCTTATCCAAGGAACTCTACTTTGATTCTTGGGTGCAAGACATGACTGTATATCAATAAGCACATCCTGCGAATGGTCTACTACAAATAAAATCTACAGATTTTTGAATCCCTTTCCAATTAACCTTAAAAATTATGAATACCTAGGTTTATGAAAGCCAGATCCTTCTTGACTAACCTCATCTCATTCTATGCTAAGGTGACCCACTTAGTGGATGAGGGAAAGGATGTGGATGTTGTCTACCTAGCCTTCAGTAAAACCTTTGACACCATTTCCCACAGCATTCTCCTGGAGAAACTGGCTGCCCAAGGCTTGGATGGGTGTACTGTTCGCTGGGTAAAAAACTGGCTGGCTGGCTGGGCCCAAAGAGTGGTGGTGAATGAGGTTAAATACAGTTCGCAACTGATCACAAGTTGTTCAGTACTGGGGCCAGTTCTGTTTAATATCTTTGTTGATGATCCAGATGAGGAGATCGAGTGCACCCTTACTAAGTTTGTGGACAGCACCAAGTTGGATGGGAGTGTTGATCTAGAGGGTAATAAGGTTCTATAGAGGGATTTGGACAGGCTGGATCAATGGACCAAGGTCAATTGTGCGAGGTTCAACAAAGTTCAGCACTAGGTCCCTGCACCTGGACCACAACAACCCCATTCAGCACTGCACAAACGGGGAAGAGTAGCTGGAAAGCTGCTCAGTGGAAAAGGACCTGGGGGTGCTGATTGATGGCCACAGAACATGGGCCAGCTTGTGCCCAGGCAGCCAAGAAGGCCAACAGCATCCTGGCTTGTATCAGCAATAGTGTGGCCAGCAGGGCCAGGGCAGTGATCATTCCCCTGTACTCAGCACTGGTGAAGCTGCACCTTGAATACTGTGTTTAGTTCTGGGCTCCCCAGTATAAGAGAGGCATTGGGGTGCTGGAGTGGGTCCAGAGAATGGCAACAAAGCTGGTGAAGGGTCTGGAGCAAAGGTCTTATGAGGAATGGCTGAGGGACCTGGGGGTGTTTAGTCCGGAGAAAAAAAGGCTCAGGGGGGACCTTATTGCTCTCTACAACTA
Organism: Cacatua alba; assembly: GCA_024361745.1. Classification (NCBI taxonomy): domain Eukaryota; kingdom Metazoa; phylum Chordata; class Aves; order Psittaciformes; family Cacatuidae; genus Cacatua; species Cacatua alba. The sequence goes on from JANEMJ010055533.1 coordinate 11,142, forward strand.
CCTGAGCAGAGGCTGTAGTGAGGTGGGGGTCTTTTTCTTCTCCCAAATAGCAAGAAATAGGAGAAGAGGAAATGGCCTCAAGTTGTGCCAAGGGAGGTTTAGACTGGATATTAAGGAAAAAATTTTCACCAAAAGTGTTGTCAAGCATTGGAACAGGGTGGCCAGGGAAGTGGTAGAGTCACCATCCCTAGAGGCATTTAAAAGACATGCAGATATGGTTAGGACATGGTTTAGTGGTGGACTTGGCAGTGTTAGGTTTATGGTTGGATTCAGTGATCTTAAAGGTCTTTTCAAACCTAGACAATTCTATGATTCTGTGATTCTATGATTCTACAGTTAGGAACCCTGAAACAGTCATAAAAATAACCTAAAGAAATGTGCCTTGAGTCATACCTTTCCTTTTTACTCCATGACTAACACTGTTTTTTCCAAACAAATTACTGGGTTGGTTTTTTTTTTGTTGTTCTGTTTGGTTTACTCTGTGCTTTCTCTATGTCAATCAAAAAAAATTAAAAAAAATAAAATTCATGGTTAAAACCTAAAATCAGAGAGGATATTTCCTCTTCAGAACACCGTTAAACATAAAGGAATCCAGGAAAATATGTGTGTTCACAAGGTATTTTCTTTCATACTCTTGTTTATATTTAGTTCTGGAATAGTTTTTACATATGTGCTTCTGAATTGCTTTATGACAAAATTATCAGCTCACACCTGTTGACCCTCTTCTCTTAGGCTTTCAGGGGGCCTAATTAAGTCCAGTTTCAGCACCATAACTGTTCTGTATCAGCTTAGTTTATATCCTTTTCTGCTGAAGACAAGTACTGAGCTGCTGGGTTTGAAGTTTGCACCTTTCTTTTGACAGGGTAATCGCACGCAGCAAAGAACCTTCAGATGGATATAGATGCTAAGGAGTAAATTAACATCTCAAATGAAAGCAATCGAAATGTCAATATTGCCTTCATATCAACAACAACAACAACAACAAAAATAAAGTGCTAAATGGAATGAAACATTAGTTGTCCATACAGGAGAGTTTACTGTATCCAATTTACAGGCAAATATCCTTTCTCCAGAATTGCTGTGTTTTTGTCCTCCCCAGAATCATTGTGTTCTTCTCCTCCATAAGCCCTTCTATATTGCCTCTCCTTCTGTCACATTTTTTTTCCACTCATCTTCATAAACAATACTACCTTTCCTTCCCTTCCTCTTTCCTACTCTTATTTTTATGCTCAATTCTTGACTTTAACAATTTTAGAATTAGTACTGAAAAACCTTGTAAAACTAATGGAGAGCTAATGTTTGTTTTGCCACCTTCCAGAATCAAGATTCTTTCCAGTCATTACAATTGTTTCCTTTTTTCCTTATTCTTTATCTGGATATTTAGGACCTGATCTAGGATACATTTAATTTAATGACTTGTCTGCTAAAGTCAGTGGGGCTTACACTAGAAGTAGAACAGCTTTAAAGCATTAAATAACATTATGGCCTTGTTGAACAGATATGGAAGTAAGCATATATTTAAATAAATGTATTGCTGACTTAGCTTCATAGCTTTCAAATCAACAGATTGCTTGGGCCATAAATAAGAAAAAATGATCATATTTCATAAGGAAGTATTTGTTCTTCTGCAGCATGGATCAGCAACTTGTGTGACTTTAGCGTATTGCTCACTGTAATAGGAAGAAGCAGCATGTTCAGAGTATTTTACTTAAATATGTTGATCTTTTGACATATGGTTAAAAAAAGGAAGAAATTCCAGGAGATCCAATGAAAAAAATCTTATATTTTACTGTAGTTTTGCTTGTATCAACTGGCAACTAAACCAAAAATCTTTACAAATATATGAATACTTGAGCTACTCATCATGTAAGTCTCAGACAAGACTTAAGAATCATTCATGTATTGTTGATGAAGGTCACAGAAAGGCAGACTTTCAGATGACCTTCTTTCTCTCTCAATTACTGCAATGAAACTGTAAAATGAACATGTGAAGAATACTATATGATTTTCAGTGACATACGCTTCGATTAAGTGATTCTTTCACATCAAATACACACTGACGAATGCTTATGCTGTAACTGGGCAAGTCTGTCCCAGGCTGTTCTATCCATTGATTTGTCTACCTGTTAAAATGAAATAAAAAATTGTTCTTGCCTTTTAAGTCCTCCAAAAGACAAAGAAGCTGGGTGTTCAGCACTTAATGTGTTCTGTAAAGATCTGTGGGTCATAGCAGCTGGTGTTATCATTACTGCAGGGAAATAAGGCTTTCTTTCTGCCTCATCCAATTAAATTTTGTAGAGCCTAGAACTTAAAAGCCTTGTGGTTTCTGTTTACCTGAATCTTGCACTAATCAGTGGAGAGCAGTGATCTCCCTGAGAAATGTGGTACTGTTAAGGATAAAATATGCCTAGGAATTGTCCCAGAAGCTGTATGTATGCATCTGGATGAACACATGAATACTGAATGTGTATTTGGAAGACAGTGACTACATATTGCTACAGGTTTTTGTGCAGTCCATAAACTGGTCTCATACTGAATTGAAACTCCTTAGACTATCTAAGACACTGTTAGCAAGTGGAAAAGAGACAATTCCCTTTGAATTCCAATTAAAGGTTTTTATAACCTTCTTGGAAGTACATCTGACAAAGAAATTCCATCTTTGTGTGGAAAAGGAAGTTCTCATACTTCTTGTCTATTTTTTATGTCATCTTCTCAAATATTTGCATTTAAAGTTGAAGGTTGTCTTGCTTATCCTTTTACCTAGGAAATTATGCACAATTGCTTTTGCAGTTTGGTCATGACAAGAGTAAAATACTAAGGCTGCTTTTCTCAAGAAGCAGTAAATAATGTTTACCCTCATTCACCACTTCAAAAAAACTGATCAGGGAGAAAAATATAAACAGTAAAAGGAAAATATTCTTACTGGACCTGTCCACCCTACCTAAACTCAGGAACATTCATTTCTCCTCCTCCCCTGAATCCTCTTTCCTCCTCTGCATCCTCCACTGAATGGCAACCATGTCTCTGTTCAAAAGCATAGAGGACGTAGACAGGATTGTAATAATTGTGAGTAGAAAGGCAAAAATCTCAAATGAAAGATTGACTGCACAAATTAATAAGCATTTTCAAATAAATATCAGTATGTATTCAGAACGGTTCTACTTTGGTGGACATAACTGAGCTAATAGTTATGGATTAAATGAAGAATAAATTTTAAAAAGAGAGAGAAAATAATAATGTGCCTGATTTAACAGCTGCAGCTCTAGTACCATCAGTACAGAAAGGAGACTTAAGGAAGAGCTACAGAGAAGTTGTGGCTAAGAACTTCTTAGCTATTTATCAGCTTTCTTATTTAGTCTTGCTGTATTTCTGGCTGGTTGGGTATGCATTTATGACTGATGCATGGAACGTATCAACTGTTTCCACAGTGTATTTGTAAAGTACTTCTAATGGCTTATAATGGAATATTTTGTTTTTTGATAAAAAGAGTAATCCATCAACGCAACAGGAAGAATGGAAATGAGAGAAAACATTTGTTCAGAAAGCTTTTAAATAATGCTGCTTGTTCATATTAGCATTTTCTTTTTCCTGTTGCTATGTCTACCCTTCTTCCAGGAGGACCCAATCAAACAATTACACAGCAAAAAAGAATATGTCACCTCACAGTTCCGTCTTACCAAGGGAACTGGCAGAGGATGATTTGCAAAACTGCTGAGCTCATGTAGCAGCTGATGTCTCCAAAACTGCTGTACCTTGAGCACATGATAAGTGGTGCTGTAGCAAAGATTCTTAAAAGTGTGTTGTTGGCATATCAAATAAGATACCCCAAATTCGGAACTGTTGGCCTTTCTCTGCTCATTTGTAAGATGGATTAATACAGCCAAATATTTTCCAGGAATAATGTGAAAATATATATATTGGTGTCTGAGGCATACTTGGTTAGTATACTGACAGGTGTAATCTTCCACAAGATAGCATTTCTGTGTACAGGACAAGTTTTCAAATAACATGCAGAAACTGTGATGATCAACAGAATACAGCACAGCTTCTCACTGATGTGCATCCATCTATTCAGGAGGCAGAAGATGTGGAAAAATGATCTGAGGATAGTTTTTCCCATGTACACATCTTGAAGTTTCATAGAAGGCTTTAAACTCCTAAACAGTTATATAGTAATTCATACAAAAATAACAATGAGGGAAAGCTGAAGGACAGATAAAAGGGATCTTACAAAATATATGGAATTAACAGAAACGTATTAAAAAAATTATAAAAGCTAGATGATATTCTGTGCTCAGTAGTAAGTCTAACTGCACTCAGTAGAAATAATCATGAACCCCACAGATTTTTCCATACATAATTCTGAAAGCAAAGTAAACCAGGGTCCAGAATATAGCTCTTTGAAATACCAATAATACACTATTTTATGCAAATCTTTTTGCCAGACTTCCTTCATCATTAAAAAGTGATCCATGATACCCACTTTGGTACAGCCCTCTGTATTCATTATTTACTAAAAAGGTATGGGAGTGAAATTTTAAAATTAAATGTATACAGGAGCCGACCCATGGTTAGTTGGCCTATGAAAATAGCAGAACAAAACCAAAAGTTTCTTCTTTTGAAGGATGCAGAGGCAAGTGAGCCAGATAATTACATCTGGACATCTTTAACTTGCAATTTAGGATAATTTTTTCTGAACAAGTTTCTAATATTTACCCGTGGATTCCCAAGAGTATTAAGTTATTGTGCCAGCATGACCCCAAATTTGTTCATTTTTTGCTCTTAAAGAATGATGGAAACATTGATGAGTATTAATTCATGTATGTGTGATTATTCTACATATGTCCCATGGTATAATATCTGCACTTTTTAATTCTGTTTGGAAGCTCTCTGCCCTGTGGACAGATGTGACTATCAAATTCAGTGCCTGCAGCACAACACATTTGCTGACCTTCAGCAAGCTCTGACTTTTTTATATTGCAGCATTATTTTGTTTTATTATTTTACCCGAAGAGAGCAGTCTGTGATCAGCAAAGAGATGCTTTTATCTTAATTATTGTTCCCATCTTCCTAAATATTCAGATTTTCAGTCTCCCAGGAATACCATTCACTGTTTCTCGGTATTGACAAAAAGCAATGAAATAATTTCAACCAAAACTCAATACACTAAAGTTGGTAGTCCAGTTGTATTATTAGCATAAATTCATTTTTGTTTGCGCTTGTTTAATTCTATATAATTCTATGCTTACAGTGTACAAAGCTGTCACATTAGGCGTAGCTCCATTTAACTCAGGAGGAATACTTTAAAGTATCAGACCTTGAATTTGGAGAATCTGGAGGAAAGCATTTTCTTTATCCTTACTACCAGGTTCGGGTAGAGTTGACCTGTGATTAAACATATCAGGCATCAAAAACAAGTCAATACATTAAAAAAAAAAGAAGAAAAAAAAATTCAGGCTGAAGCCTGACACTAATATGTGTAAAACGGGAATAATGTCATTGAACTTAATGGATTAAAGCAGTCTGTCCATAGTGTCTTAGAAGGGAAAAGAGGAAAGTAAAACACTTTCAAAATCACCTCTGCAGAAGACATGAGTTTGGAAATGATCTTTATGATGCAGTGAATTCAGCAAGATATCTTCAGATATCAGAAGACAGAGGCCTTCAATTTAGCATGGTTATAGAATAAGCTATGCCTATTTTTTTGTAAACATATGTGCAGTAGAATGAGAATGTCTGAAGCATTATGACGATTATGGCTTTGATAATGTCTTGCAGAGAGATCATATTACACATTTTTACAATTTCTTCTTTATTTGTACATGAGTTTCACACAAATATTAAGAATAACAACCAAAAATTTAAACAGAATATATTTATAATACATATATAATTATATAGATGTAATTTTATTATAATTTCTTTATAATTTAGGGTATGATGACACTGCATTGTGCCAGTTAAGAGAATAAGAAGGATATACATTCTTAAATTTGGGCATTACATATTATGTAATTGCTTGAATATCAGGACAATGCCTGAAGTAAGAATATTATGCTTATTGCTGCTCTGGTTTAAGCTATTCATGTAGCTGTAAAGTTTTAGATAAGGATGAACCTACAAAATCCAACTCACATGGCCTTGACAAACATCAAATTTTGGAGGTTGGGATAGATAAGCAAAAGACCTACCACACTACAAAGACTTTGAATCATTTGAATATTTCATGTTATATTTCTAAATTTTATTATATGTAATTAGTATAGGTAATACTTCTCCTCCATTAAAAGTTGTGTGAGAAGGTTTATAAAGTTTAAAATAGTAAGTTTTAAAATATTTTAAGTATCTTAAATATCTGAAGTAAAGAATTTGTTCCCTCAAAATTTTGTATTTGTCATCTAAGAGCAAAGTAGATTTTGTCAAGTAATTAACAATGTATGTTTTTAATAAAAACAAAAACTTTAAGCACTAAGAATACGCCTTGTACTGAGTGGTCAAGTAGGGGTCCAATAGTCATAAGATACTTCATCTGCCAGTACAGCAGAATAAATAATCATCTTCATTATTTTAGGATTTTTTTTGTTAGTTTGGTCAGCAAAATAAATAATCTTCTTTATTTTTAAGATATTTTTGTTAATTTGGTCAGTAAGTGTCTTTGGCAGTGAGGCCAAAAGAATCTAGGGAATAGTTCTCCTAATAGTAATCTTAGGCATGTATTGCATGATGTGCAAAGAAATCTCTGTTGCCACCATGAAGACCAGAGTGCTGCATTGCAGCCTGCCACAAGAAAGCAAAACATTCTCTCTTTAGTTTGATATAAACATTTCCAAGTCACTTTAGTAATTACTAGAAAACAGTTATTACTTGTTCGAAAAAGGTGCCTCCTTTCTAACACAATGCCTCTGCACCAGCCTACCTTGGTAGGTAAGCAATTTTGAATTAGGAATCAGGAAAAAAAAAAATCTAATATAACTGAATGTACATACTATTGAGAAAACAGGTAACACTCAGTTTAATAGGCATTTAACCTACTGTGCGTTTTAGAGACATTTACTTGACTTAAAAAAATAGAGAATTTCCACTTATCTTGGTACTTTATTCCAAGACTAATAAACATAACTATTAAAAATTAACTACTTATTTGCACCCATTTAATTCCATAAAAATTATTTTATTTTCTTCAGTAGTTCTGGGTTTTAAGAGCACTTGAGAAGCATCCTCATAGCTTCAATTGTAAAGAAATTATTGTGTTTTATGATGGATTGCTTGGATGAAATACACTTATATAGCAACAGTTTTGCAGTTGCTGCATATTGATATAACTTACTCAGCCACAACCGATTTTATTGACCAATATTTTTTATAATGGAATTGTACAAAAATATAGACATCTGTATACACAGAGAAAGTGCCCCAAAGTGATTGTGTATTTAAATATTTCCACTCTGTTCATTCTGTTATCTCTGAACCAATAGCTTAGAAACTGCTTCTGACATTGTTATGACTATCTGGGAATTTGGACAGGAGTGCACAGGAAAAAGGTGATCTGCTAAGAGAGCAGCTGTGGCAAATACTGCATAAATCTGTATGAGTGAAAGAAAAAAGCTTTCACTCTAAATTTTGTAAATATTCTCCAAATTGATGTTAGTATGATAGTCTCTGATTAGCCAACAAGAGTGCCACTTCTGGGACTGTATGGAGGCCATTCTCTGCTAGCCAGTAAAAAGCTAAAAAGGTCTTCCTGTTGGTCTGCTTCTGTACTTTATTTCCTTCATTACCCATTTAAATCATGACTTTGCAAGCATGATATGGACAATGTAGCTACAAAAAAATCCCCAAAATGGGGGGGGAAGAGAAGGACAAAGGACAAAGTTTGCATTCTCACACTCAGGGGTAGTACCACAAAAGGAAAAAAAAAAACCAAACAAACAATACCTTTTTAATGGCTATTTGTCTGATGACTGGCACAATCCAAGAAAATGGAGTTTTCAGTCCATTAAGAAGTTTTTTTCCCTCATGAAAACAGCACCAGAATGATAATAACATTAAAATTAGCAGCACTAATGAAATAATTTCTGGTTGCCTAATTTGTCACCAGCAGGGTTTACCAACTGCCCAGGTAATGAATATGGATTTAGTTCTGGACATGTGCTGTTTTATTTTCATTCGCTGGACTTATGTTACAACTTCCCTAGGAACTGATAAGACAATCAAAATAACTACAACTATCTCAGTTTTCCCCAAATTATGTTAATATCCTTATCAACAAAAGTTGTTTTATTGTATGCATGTAGTTAATGCTCTGCTTACATGTGAAAAAGACCTGAGTGCTAATGACTTTCTACAATAGAAAAACATATAAATGTTTTTAAAATAGAGAAGCTTGTACTTAGGACAACTGATATACAACATTTCAAAGTGAAAAATAAGATATGTAAAATAGTGCTTTACCTGTATAATCTTATAATATATAAAATCATTGGCATAATATCTGAAAACTAAGTCATTATGAATTATTTTATGCTCATAATGTCTCTTGGATGCAACAGACAGGGACAGAAGTAAAGCTCCCATTTTACGGATGAAAACAAGGAGCTCAAAGCAGATTGTCACTTACCTAAACTGACACAGCTGATGTGTGGTTACACTGGGAACTATAAAAGTCTTAATGGTATGGTCCTTTTTATGGATAAAAACTTCTACAGATTGCTTTTCCTAAATCATAAATATGGCATATGAAAATAAATTATGATATTGCAAAATAAACACAGCAAGAAAGGAAACAAATATAAATGCTTGATTCGTGCATAGTGCAGATTTTATACAATTTCATTATCATATAAATAGCTCACATATATAATCTTTCATGCATTAATTCTGATAAATGTTACAGTAAAAATTAAGATTAATTGAGGTTGCTTTGAAAGATTTGCTAGGAGTTATATCTGCAGTACTTTTTAGCCTAGTTATATTATGTTCTGAAAAGTTTCAGTATTCTATTAGTGATTTACGATATCTGCTTACTTGTGTTTTTATAAACTGCTAAACTGTGTAAAATTGCTTTTTTCAGTCTTAACTTTTGATGCTTAGAATTCTTTGCTTTTTTTTTTAAGCTTGAGTCTTCAGAATATACAGAGATCTGCTAGACTGAATTGCTAAATGTTTTGGAAATTAATACATGATAGCTGAGAAGAAGCATTAAATCTGCATAAACCTACAAAGGTTCACAGCTAAAATGGGTTACAGAAAGAAACTGAAGGGCAAACATTATTTGTTGTCATCGAAGGATACTAAGTTTTCTTATAGTCACAAAGATATCTAGGGATATATTAATTCTTCCTTTGGATCTTGCACACACAGAAATACTGTGTACCCTTCCGTGCAAGCGGCGATTCAAATAAGGCAGCTGAAAGCAAGAAAGAACTTTATTTGGCATATTTAATGAAATATGCTGTGAAACACTAAGAGTCTGATTTTTTACTGACCTACGCCTGGTTCAGACATTTTTGTCTTTAAAAACTGAAGGAAAAATGGATTTAGAATATAACCACAGCAGAATGTCAGCATTTTATACTCACTTTGCACAGATTTACAAAGCTACCTGTTATAAATGATAAACTGTGAAACGCACATTCCAGTATGAGAACTTCTGATTTCACAGTTCTATGAAACACAGCCTTTCATTTCAGAACCCATAAAAAGCTTTGTGTCAGACTGCTGCATCCTGAAAACCCATGACACAAACTGCGTTTTTAGGTGTCTCCATTTCCATTAGTGGATAGTATCAGAATCTTGTATCTTACAGTCTTTCAACCTGCAGTTCAGCATTTGCAAATTTTCACAACAGGAATTAAATTAACTTAGATCTCTCCTGCTTTTACCCTTTTTTCTCCTGCATTCTGCCAATTTTCCTTTGAATGTCATCCATGCAGTTAGGTTAGAGTACTACAAGCAAACCAGATTTTCTTGTGTGGCATAATCCACTCTACTGCTTGGTGCTCTATCCAGAATAAATGGGCATAGTGGATTTTCAGTCAGTAGTGCCATGCTCAACAATGCACAGCAATGAAACTCCCCGGAAAACTTAATAAAATGTGAAAAGCATTTATCCCATTTTCAGTGAACAAATGCCATGTCCCAAAGTTAGTGTCATACTTTAAAATCACACAATAGCATATTAATGAACAGCGTTATTCTTTGTTGTTGCTCTGCACTCTTCAGAATTCTATAACACATATCATGCAACTGTTCCTCTGGGATGAAACAGCAATAAATCTTTAATAAACTATGAACAACATTTCAGTCTGAGTGACAAACACTTTGCTACAAAAATATTACTGGATATATTATATTAAATATAAACAAATGAGGAGGTATTATTAAAAGTTTGCCTCTTTTTCAAGATGTGTCTCATATTTGAGTTTGCTTGGAATTAAACACCAGTAAATCTTTAATGAGGTATGAACGAATATACCAATCACTTGAGAGTTATTGACACAACAATATCCATAGAATAGTATCTTATTAAACTATTGCAGTTTGTTCCTTGATAGACATTATATATTCCATATTAATAATGCATGAGCATTATTAATTCATTTCTGTTGTTACACCCTGTCCTCACTCCGGTAGCAACATTATTAAAACTGTTTTTATACACATCATTTTCTTGAGATACATATGTTGAGTGTGACTTGTGTTGAGTAGTGAAGAGTTGTAAATGTAGCTGTTTAAAATTCCTAATTTATTATTGATAAATAATACCTGTGTTATAAAACAGAATAGCGTTATACTTAAACTGTTCTTTCTACCAGATTGACCCAGAAGGAAGAGAAAGCTCTTTTACAAGTCTGACCTATATTTGTAAATTACTAATTTGCAAAGATGAGAGAGGTATGCAGGTGTGAATGCTGATCCGGCTTCTGAGGGTTCTAACTGCAGTACCATTCCCATCTTCCTTACGCTTCCAAATGTCAATTGCCATTATACTGAAGTCACAGTATTAATCTGATTCAGAGTACAACATCCCTTTAAAGACAGGGGAAACATCATTCCCTTTGGCTTCTGTCTTCACCTGACACAGCGCCACTTACAATTGTTTTCTATCAGACCAAACCACTGAAAGGTTCTGAAGTGACATTGCCCTGCTGTCCTCCTAAGTCAATTGGACAAGCAGCATTGGTTAGAAATGACACAGTGTGAGAGCTACATTTTTAAATGGAGATTAAAGCCACTTGGCAGAATTTAAGGTTGTGCAAAATGGGCAAAGAGCTGCTTCTATATTCTGCATTGTTTGACTGCACCCATGTCCAAATATTTTTTTTTTAAACACTTGATGATTTCACTTCATGAATGTCAAATCACTTTACAGTTACTAATGAATGGTTTAGGTTTTTTTTTCTTTGCAAGATCTGTTCTAACAAATAAAGGGTAAGTATATTTTCCTGAAGTCACTCAAGGACACTAAAATTCTGTGACAAATTGTGATTAGTATAATCCCTGTATAAGTTTCTGTCAGGGCTGGATCATTTAAAAGATAATACTATGTTTTTTTCCAAAAGGCACCTTGTATTTTATGTTCCTGTAGCTAACACTATTAGCCCTCTTACCAACATATTTTAAATAGAACATAATTATCAAATGTAATCATGTTACTGCTAATAATGTTTTTGATAATGGTGGCATTAGGTGTCCTGTTAACAGCTGGTTCCCTATTGAGCTTCAGACTTTGGACATATGACAGAAAGACTTTGTAAGGGTTGAAGATAATAGAAGATCAGATACATAAGAAGGTCGTGGACCTGCTCAAACAAGTCCAGAGGAGGGCCATGAAGGTGATCAGAGGGCTGGAGCACCTCTGCTATTGAAAACAGCCTGGGAGAGTGGGGCTTGTTCAGCCTGGAGAACAGAAGGCTCCGGGGAGACCTTGGAGCAGCTTCCAGTACCTAAAGTGGTCCTGGAAGAAAGATGGAGACAAATTTTTTACTTTTGCCCTAGTGATAGGACAAAATATGATGGTTATAAACTAAAAAATAGTAGATATTAGGAATAAATTCTTTAAGGGCAGTGAAACACTGGAAGAAATTGCCCTGAGAAGTTGTGGATGTCCCAAGTTGTGGAAGTGCTCAAGGCCAGGCTGGACGAGATTTTAAGCAACATGGTCTAGTGGAAGGTGTCCCTACCCATGGCAGGGGGGTTGGAACTAGATGATCTTGAGGGTCCCTTCAACCCAAACCGTCATTCTATGACTCTGATTCTAGGGACAAGCAACCCAGAACCTTCACCAGTGGAGTTAGTGGAGAAGAGCAAGAGAGATAAAGACAGTTCAACAGTTGGGAGTTTCTATTTGTACTGCAAGCCTTTAATTGAGATTATTTCTGAAACCGAAGAACACTGGAAAGTGATTAAGAGCTGTTTGATTCTGCTGTTGCCATTTTTCAGCTGTCTAAAGATGCCTTATGTTTATACTGCTGTATAATGCTTAGGTTCTGCAAACTCCAGTGAACTGCAAAAAGTTACTTTGCAAAACCAGTACTGGTCATGAAACTTCTTCCATGACTAAATTACGTTCCATACTGATAAAGTATTAGGAAGATCACTCCACAAGTACTAGCAGCATAGTAATAAAATTACAATCAAAGAGATGGCAAACTAAACAGTGAGAGGTAGACATGGCAATCAAAAGAACAGTTATGACCTTTGCAGTGTTTTCTTCAATAAGCTTTAAGATGCTGGTTTTTTTTCCAAATTTCAAGATTTATGAAAATTCCTCTATCACAGGCAGCTCAGATACAGAACTCGTTCATTTTGATTTGCATTAAATCTTATACCATTGTTTATCCATTGTCTTTTCCACCTCTGTGGTGGTTATATCTAAGTGGTAGAAGCTAATACTGATCAAGCTTTTAGAAAACAGAATAAACCAAGCACCAGCTTCCTGAGGAAGAATATTTAAAATGGCTCTCATGAAAATCAGGCAGTCTCCTGTATCAATAGAAGACTGTTTTTAGGTTTAGTATCTCATTTAGGAATACAGTAATATGTGAGTAGAACAAAACTCCTTCAATATTAGATTCCTTTCCTGTATCCTGGAGGTATTGTGTATCATACAATAACTTTCATAAACTTCACAACCTCAATCTTAAGGTTAAAATTTCTTACCCATTCTGTTCTAAAATATTGCTATTTAAATAGCAAAACCTTTTCTGTTTTCCAGCTTAAATGTACTCACATATAACCACTGCTTCTTTTAGTTTTCTCTTTCCTTGACTGGAGTATATTGACAGCTTTTTGTATTTCTCTAGGTGATTTCATACCTTCTTACTCATATAACAGTGCTTCAACACTTTTTTTCCTTGTATCTTATGACATAAGTTTATAAGAAGAATGTCTAATTTACAGCATGATCTGAATATAACAAGGATAAAATTGTCTCCAGTGTCCACAGGGATTTGTTTTCATGGTTTGCGACTGGCTATTAACCACTACAAATAGTTTTCTTACAGCAGCAAATATTAGATTCTGTGCTATTTCTGCAGTTTATTTATGCCCAGTCTTTTCAAGCACTCAGGAAATCATTGAAACAATTTCCATAGCTACAAAGCAAAGAAGCAGTACAAAAAAATGTTGCTTTTCTAAATATTAATACCATTCCTCACTGTTTATTTTTGGAGAATATTTCAGAGTTTATATGCATATAATCATTATTTAAATGTGATTTGTCAATAAGATTGATTGATTGTAGGTCAAGCCTGCTTTACATTAATATACTCATTACCACCACGAGAGAGCTAATGTCAAGTAATGGGTGTTGTATACTCTCAAGTGTCCAGGCACTGAAAATATAGCGTGTATACAAATATAACAGAAAAAGTAAAAAACCCTAAAACTTAAAACACCTTCTCCCCATCCCTTCCTTCTTCTCGAGCTGAACTTCACTCCTGATATTGTCTTCTTCCTCCCTGCCAGTAGTGCAGGGGGACAGACAATAGGCACTGTGGTCAGTTCATCATGTTGTCTCTGCCACTTCTTCCTCCTCAGAGGGAGAAGTCCTCACACTCTTCTCCTGCTCCAGCATGGGGTCCGTCCCATGGGAGACAGTCCTCCATGAACTTCTCCAGTGTGAGTCCTTCCCAGGGGATGCAGTTCTTCACAAACTGCTCCAGAGTTGGTCCCTTCCATGGCTGCAGTCCTTCAGGAACAGACTGCTCCAGCTTGGGCTCCTCTCTCCGTGGGGCCACAAGTCCTGCCTGCAGGGGAATCTCTGCTCTGGCCCCTGAAGCACCTCCTCTCCTCCTTCTTCACTGACCTTGGTGTCTGTGGAGCTGTTTCTATCACAGTTCTCACTTCTGTCTTTGTGTGCTGCTGCCTTTGTGTGCAGGTTTTCTTACCCTTCTCGCTGGATTTTTTTAAAGCAATAAAGGACAAATAATTTTAATATTAATAATCATTATCAATAGCAAAAACTGGTCACATCTTAGTGGTCTCAGATCATCCTAACACTGATTTACTTCAACACCAAGTATCCTGAAATACTGCCATTTTTCCACTGGCATATTATGTACTTCAGAACAAACAGAAGTCATTGAAAATGGGTGTGAAGCAAGTAATATGGAATGGCTGTAGCCAAATCTGGGAAAGATATATTGCGTTAAGGCAGCATCAGCAGGAGGAAGAGAATATCTGAAGAGTTGGATAAGTGTTTTTACAAGGCCAGCATTACAGATGGGTGAAAAATAAAAGAAAGGAAAAATAGAAAAGTCAGAGTTGTGAAGGATGTATCAGAAGTGTGAATTATTGCTGTGAAACACAGGGAGCCTCCATAATGATTAACAGATCAGAAAGGTGACAGTGGCCAGAGTAATGAGTAAGGAAGACAGTCACAACAACTATACTTTTTACAGGCTGGAGAACAACTGTGAGGATGCTGGGTGTGTCAGAACAGAAGATGTTGCAGTAGTTAAGACAAGATTGAGTGCTCAAGGAGTCAGCAAATAAGAAAAAGCCAGGCACCAGAAATGTTATACAGGAAAAGTGAATGGATTAAGAAAGGGTTACAATCTATGAGTTGTGGAAGAGGAACAAGCTGAAGATGAATCCCAGATTATGAGACTGAGTGACATGTAAGGGGACAGGGTTGTCAACACTGGTGGGAAATGGGGATGAAGAATGGCTTGAAAGTAAAAGCAAAGAGCCGAGTTTTATTGTATGTGTTAGGACTAGCTTGCTGGCAAGATGTCATCCAGGAATAGATGTCTGAAAGACAGGCTGAGAGACATGTTGGGTGGAGAGATAAAAAAAGGAAAGGAAAGGAAGGGCAGGGAAGGGAAGGGAAGGGACGGGACCGGAAGGGAAGGGAAGGGACGGGAAGGGAAGGGAAGGGACGGGACGGG
>JANEMJ010055534.1:0-12758 GCA_024361745.1 Cacatua alba
CGGACTGTTCTTATCTCAACCCGGGGGAGTTACATTCTTTCCATTCTCCTCCCCATCCCTCTGGGAGCAGGGGGAGGGAGGAGAGGTGGACTAAGCGAGTGGCTCTGTGGTTCTGAGTTACCAGCTGGGCTTAAACCACGACAATTTACAAGTGTAAGCTAAGTAATTAGAGAAAACTTAAAGAGGTCTTAACTTCCTAAAGCTGTATAACTAAACTGGATTCTCTATTTCAATATGTATACCTGGTCACAAGACATCAAAAAGTTGGTTTCAAGTATGTTTTTTAAATAATGTGTTTGACCTGGAAAAATATCTTACTTAAGTTTTTAGTAAAACACTGAAGCAGTTATATTAGTTATTTTAGGTCACTTAGAACTTCCAGATTGAAAACTGGTCAAAATACAATGAGAAAACAAAAGATGAATATTTTATTCCTCTGAATAATTTTTCACCATCTCCAAGGAATAACTTCCACAAAATAACTTCCTACCTAGGCTGCTGTTATTTATAAACATGTCTTCCAAACATTTGAGACTAAAAAACCCCAACACTTTTAGAGACCATCATATACCTTTATTTCTAGGTTTTTAAACTCAAAATGACTCTGCAAACAGCTCTGGATCATGCTATCATGGCCACAACTTGGATACTACTACTCAGAATAATAGTACCACCTACAAAACTCAAAAAACATTCTGAATTATTTTCACTTGGTTTTCAGAGCAGAGCAGTTTTCTTTAACACAGCAGACAATCTAGTGCAATAGTAGATGGCCTAGTACTATTTGTAATCTCTTTTAACCAAAAGGATAGCAGTTGTAGGATATACACCACCCAGACATTATCTTCAGCATCCATGCAAGCCCACATAGAAAAACAAGCACACTCCTCATTTGGCATCGACAGCAACAATATACCAGTATTATCCAACCATGTATCCAACTTTCAATAGATGCTTATATGACCTCTGTTAACATGAAATAAGCTTTGCAGAAAATTAACTTCTAAACAGCTGATTCATTTTCAACTCAGAACCTCCTCAAGCCTCCCTCTCTGTGACAAAAAAGAACAAACAATCCCTAGTCCAAACAAAATAATCAACAACTCCTTCTGACCAGATGTGCTCTGAAGAGATAGGTTTGGCAATATTCTTCAATCTACCCACCTCTTTGAAAGCACACATGGTCTACCAAAACATGGTGTAAAGACCTACATATTTAAAATGAGCTATAATTCCCCATTTACAACTGGAGAGTAAACTGTCCTCTTATCACTTCTTTCTCTTAGGCCCTTTTAGCTCTTCTTCCTTTGTCAAGAAATGTGCAGTGATACACAATCTAATCAACCATGAAAACAATTCAGAGATCTTAGGTAGTGCAAAATAGGGCAAAACACCTCCAGAGCTTACATTGTCTTAAGGGCACTCTTCTGACATTTTTTCTACAGAATATAAACCATTATTATTGTAACCTTAATATTTTCACTGTTAACTGCTTTTTTGCTTGAAGCCGTATTTGAAAACCATTTAAACTGTTAACAACCTCTATCAGTCTGGATTTCTGATAATGAATGTTGTACCCCAGCTTTCAAAAAACTCTTCAAAAGGTTCAGGCATCAACTTATCAAACCAACCTATTTCAGGAAGTTTGTGGTTGACCAGGGTCAGGATTTATGGTATGGTAGGGGATCTGCCAGACCTTATCTGCTCCTTGGATTGTTACCCCTTACTTTTCCACATGGACACCAACAATACTGATAGGGGTTACCCAAAGCATATCAGGAGGGACTACAGAGCTTTGGCGATGACAGTCAAAGACACCGGGGCCATGTGGTTGTCTTATCAGTCCTGCCAGTAAAGGGGAAAAAAGTTCAAGCAAAAATGTATTTATCCAGCAGGCCAACACCTGCATGTATGGTTTGTGTAAAAGGGAGGATTTGTGCTTCAGTGATCTAAAGACATTCTTTGAAGAATGAAGACTACTGACCAGGTAGAGGATATATTGGACCAAGCCAGGCAAGAATGTCTTTGCAAAAGGACTTGCCAGCTCGGTGAGGAGGGTTTTATAATAGGTATGCCTGTGTAGGACTAACATAATATGAAGAGAGTTGAGGTCACATACTTCCCCCATAGACAGAGGAATATTTTCAATATTTTCTTAAGGGTGGTCAGGTTACGAATTCATTAGTGAAGCCTCTCAAATGATATATTTTTTCCCCAGTTCTAATCTGTTTCAGCATGGGTTTTGTAACTTCTTATTCAGAGTTTGCAAAAGATTATTCAGTGATAAGCACAACATAATTGAGAGATGCTTAAGACAACAGATCTCTACCAGTCCAAAGTACTCTAAAACTACAGGGCAAATGTATCTACACAGCCAAAGACTATCTCTTTATTTTTCATTCAACAAACTAGACATACTGCAATTGTGCTAGAATTCTGTAATTAGAAACACAGTAGCAATACAGCATCCGTGTGACATGGGAATCTTAACAGAATCAGTAACATGACATTTGGATGGATAAAAATGACACACTATTAGGAAACAAGGAACAAGCAAAATTTGGTTTAAGATGAAATCTATCATATTGTTTCCCTTTAAGATGCTTTTTCCATGCTTTAATAAGTTTATTTGATTTTATTTTCAGTGGTGAATGTTGTCTTTACTATTGGATTTAGCTTCTTCAACTTTTTTTGTGATTTAATTGAAATTGGTTTTCATCATTTTTACACAATGCAGTATCACTACCAACATAAAACACTTTCAGCTAGTATAGAGTGCCTTTCAAGGTTTAAGCAAAGACAATTTTGAAATTACCTGAGCAATATTTTAGATTTCATAAACTTGATGTCTAAGACATATCTTTAAGTTTGAGCATAGGAAAGCTAGTACCCAGTAGGACTATTGGCTTGTTCTGCTATGAGTCTGTTTAGGACACAATATTGCTTAGTATCTGCAACCTTATGTCTGGACAATTCTAATGTTATTTGCACCAATTAAAAAACTTAAATCTGTGAGTTTTGAATGTTCCAAAACTCCTGTAAGTCACCTTATTTAATATTGTGCTACTTTCTGAAATATTCACATGTAATGAGATTATAAAAATCTTATTAATTCTTTTGGATTTGTAATATTTTTCATATATTTAAATAAACATCTAAGATATTCCAGGAAAAAAAAAAAAAAAAGTAAGATGTCTACAATAATAATATGGATATCTACAATAGTTTAAGATTCAGTATAAAAGTTCAAATAAGAAGAAAACAGAACTACACCTCAAAGATATCAGCATTTTATTTTTTTCTGCAAGTACTAGAAAATTGTTATTAAAAAGCATGGATGGTATATGGACACTGTTTATCATTAATAATGGGATAAACATGAAATTGGACATAGCAAATTATTCATGAAGCTTAATTTGACAGGATTAAGTTTTCTCACCATCAAGCTATTGTACTAATTTTGTTCTGAGCAGAAATGTTGTTTTTACTAAGTTCCTAATTCCACAGGGAGAAAATGTGGCTTATAACATACTTTCTAAGCCTGCTAGATCCATAGGTTTAGAAAAACATGATCTGTGCTGTAAAGAGACTGAAGGAAGCTCATAGATTAGTTCTGCTTTCATTGAAAAGGAGACACAGTTCCGTAGAGAAAACGGAGGAAAATCAAAAACACCTTAGAATTTGATTCTTGGGGAATGGAGGAGAAACTAGACGCAATTCACTGTTTTTAAGCCACAGATAATGGACAGAAGAAAAGATTGAAATGGGCTTGGACTGCAACCAGGCTGACTGGCATGGAACAATTAAAGAAAGCAAAAATAATTTTCAAATAGAACTGTTTAATGAAATGCAATTTTTAAAGTGTGTTTTCTAGAATACTGTCCCCTAGCATACTTTCTTCCACAATGTTAAAAAAAAAAAAGACACCTATCTCTTAGAACAGCTGAAACAGAACTTTTTGTGACATTTTTGTAGTATGAAAAGTCTTTTGGGGATTATGGTGGATGTTCAAGAGAAGGTTGCTTGACATTTTTAAGGAAAGGAGAATGTTTGGGGTTTTTTCTACTTCTTGTTTTAAGGCATAGCTAGTAATTTTTTAATCCTGTATCTGGTAGTGCTTAAGGCTAGATTTAACTTTAAATAATTCTAACTGTAAATTCTAATAGTAAATGTGGACAACACTGATATCAGCAGTAGCTGAACAGTCCTACACAAAATAATTTTAGTCACTGAAGTTTTACAGAAATTCTTTAAGCATACAAACAACAAGGCACATTTATCAGAATATGTAAAAAATCTGGTCTTCTTTTCTAGAAGCCTTTCAAATAATAAGGACTGTTTACAAAAGTGGACCAAAGCAATAAAAATTTAAAAAGAAGTAGAAGGAACCCAAACCACAGCACATTAAATTCATTCACTTTGTCAATGCTTTCACTTCCACTTTTTATGCCTGTAAGCATAAAATGCGTTTTAAAAGTTATCTGAGTTAAGATAGTGGTTTTACTCCAGTGGCAAAAGAAATTTTAGGGTAGCCTTACTACAGTAAAACAGTGTAAAAGAACAAAACTTCCTCATAAAAATGTTTTATTAAATCAATCAAAAAATATCCTTGAGACATCTGAATTGCTGAAAGGTTGCTTTTACAGGCAGATCAGAAAAAATTTAGAAGAAAATTACTTTCTGTACAGAGGAAGCAGAGCATGTGATTAGGACAGTGGAAAAAAAAGGTTCATGGCATGCTATCTCTGCTCTGGAGTAGTTACTGACAGCACAGTCAGCATATTTCTCCTGCATGAGATCCACAGCTACCAGCTTAAGGCAATATATAAAAAAGAGGAGCCTGAAGGCTGCAAAGGCCAACCAGAACCAAGGAACATCACACATGTGAGCAGGTTCAGTGTTCACACTCTGCCATCTTGGGGTGCAGGATATTACTGTCTGGGTCTGGACTAATGCCTAGATTCCTGCAATACTCCTTTCCACACATCTGTTTCTAAAAAACTTGAAAGGAAACAGTTAGGCAGCTACTAGACTTTCCAGAAGATAGTATGTAATCACATATGCCGCAAAGCATGTTTTTCTAGGTGCTCTAAAATCTTGCAAACAACAGACTCTGCTGGAGCTCGCAGACATCAAGAAAAATACTTTTTTTTTTAGACAGATCTGTACAGAAGTCTCAAAAGTTAAGTCCTTATCTAATCCAAACTTGCAGACTAATTTCTTTTGCCCCAACTCACGTTTATTGTTTAAATAGCTTTGATCAATTCATCTTTTAAGAGGTCATTAGAAAGACCTGTCAGCAACATTTTGTGAAGACAAAAGAGGGAAGGAAATACCATATAACTTGTTTCATGAACAGACTTAATTATATATGAAGATATAAGATTTGGATATAGATTTAGCATGCTTGGTCCCACAGGTCAAACTCAGCTGCCTAAGGCAAGGTCCATGTACATCTAGCCACTTTTCTTCTGAATACATAACACCGTAGAGTGCAGGGATCCCAATCTACTCAGTATTGTATAAATCCTTTGCATTTATCATAAAGCTTTCTATATTACCTTATTTAGCATACTGCAGAGGGTTTATATTATATTCTTTATAATTATCAGTAGTCATACTAGTTTCTCTAACATGATTTTCTTAGAAACCAAATGATGCGATTATATCCTGCACCCTGAATTTTGAATTGAACTCTTCTCAAGCACCAAGGTTACTATTTATAGCTACTTGAATTTACTTTAGCTACTTGTATAGTTACAGATTTTATTTCATAAAAAGGTCTAGGCTACTGTTATATTGTCCTGCCAGACAAGAGTTTCTTAATAAGTCAAAATAGGTATAATGAATCAGGTAAGGAATACAACACAGAAAATAAAAGCTCAATAGGGCTCAATTTCAAATTTGAGGTATAGATTTATTGTATGCTCTCTCACAAGTGCTGAATAATGGAGAATCATGTATTCTTGTGTTCACTACACTGTATGTGTGTGTGTGAATATCTATATGATGTATGCATATGTAGGTGTATATGTAAATATACACACATGTTAAATAATATGTACTTATACAGTCACACATAAACAAAAGTGATGTCAGTATTCAAAGGTCAATTTCCAGTGACCAGTTATTCAGAGGACATCCATAAGTTTCAAACTATGTGATTGTTGGCTTCCCAAACTACCATTTAGAAATGAGGAAAACAAGGATGATGGTATTAGAAAGGTCTAATAGATTAAAAGGGATAGAATAAAGGGATTATAAAAGTCTAGATGCTGCTGGACTCACTACACAGAACTTTTACTTAAGCATAAAACACATCAAGAATTGAATTCTGCACATGTTGTGGTGTGGGCCCAGCCAGCAGCTCAGCGCCACGCAGCTGCTCACTCACTTCCCCCTTTTTTCCCCCTTGGCTCCCAGCAGGATAAGGAGGAGAATCAAAAGAATATAAGCCCCATGGGTTGGGATAAGAACAGTCCAGTAACTAAAGTAGAATGCAAAACTACTACTACTACCACTAATAATAATGATAAGGGAAATAACGAGGGGAGAGAATATAAAACTAAAAAGGGAAGGTGAAAAAACCCAACAATAAACACAAGTGATGCACAATACAGATGTTCGCCACCCACCAAATGATACTCAGCCTGACCTGAGCAGCGATCCTGGGCCTTCTGAGTGACTCCCTCCAGTTTATATACTGGGCGTAACGTGCTGTGGTATGGAATATCCCTTTGGCCAGTTTGGGTCAGGTGTCCTGTCTCTGTTTCCTCCTGGCTTCCTGTGTCCCTTCTCGCTGGCAGAGCATGAGAGTCTAAAAAGGAGAAAAATAACTGTTACAGCTGCACCCTAGACAGCACACTAATTTTAACAACACTTGTGTGTGGCTAAGGACCTGAAGGGATAGATAGATCTGTTTGCTAAAATAAATAATTGTAGGTGATGGGAATTATTCCAAAAGGGCTTGATCCTGAGTCCAATTATTTTTAAGGCCTCCAGTTTAGGAGTTAAAAGGAAAGGTCAGGCTAAAAGTAGCATCTAGGGGGACTGAAAGCAGCTATAGGGTTCTCCATAATTGAAGAAAGAAGACATGTTTGGTTTCTTTCCTTCCGCCTCTTCAGTGTTAACAGTGTCTGGCTGCCCTGTTTCTCCATCAGTGGAAAACAAAGTACATCTCTAAGTTTTAAAACTGTATTTTTACAGCATTCACTAACCTGACTAGCAGGAAGCACTGATGACATATTGCTATACCAAAAATTTACTGATTTTCTATCTTCTAATATCTTTCCACCATTATTGTTGTGAATTACTGAGTATACACAGCTTGTACTGGAGTCTCAAAGCAGATTAAGCATAGGACTCATATTAAGTATTCTGCAATGGAGCCCTCAAAATTGTCCTAGCTCCTGAAAAGCAGATTGTAAAGTCATGAGATTGTGGACAAGGAATCTCTGAAGCAGCCAATGTCAATACTCTATTTCAAGGATCTATTTCGGGTCTGAAAGCTAACAGGGCAAACAGAATACCAAAGTGGTAGTTTTCTCCTGAAAAGGTAAGATGCTATATTTACCTGATAGCATCTTCCCATGTTTCTGAGACTCTTAAGTCCCTCTAAATGGAGATAATACGATATTGAAAGAAATATGGCAATGAAGCTAATGTTTTCGTGGTTGTGTGAGAGACACTCATCAGTGGTACTTAGGATATGAATTAGCATCTAAACTTAATTTCCAGTAAGGATATTTGACTACAAAACAAAAGCTTACCAGACATCTTCTGTACCAGACATAATTTTTAAGGATTTCTCATAGCAACTAAGACAAAATGCTTGGGCTGCTCCTTGCTGATTTTCCATATCTTAGAATTTTAGGGAAAATTAACAGTATTTATGTAAAATATTTTCTCTCAGTAAGAATAATGGAGATATATGTATATATGTTTCAAATTACATAAGCATAGCTGTAAAAAGTATTTCAAAACTATTTTTGTAATTTGTAAATTTTAAAATACCTTATTCTAGCGGTGTTTAACATTCCTAAAATTTCTGCATAGCATTATATAGCTTATACACAATAGAGCATTTAACTTGTATGCCTGTACCGTGGTCTGCAGAAAATTATTGCACTCTGATGGGATTTACATTTGGGTCCAAATTCTTAATAGCAGGAGACATTAGCTACATTAACATGTAAATGAATGCATTAACTTTCCAAGCTTTCTCTAGCAACAAAATTTCTTGTGTGTTTTATATTTATGGTGACATCTCGTCTTACATGTTATTTGTGGGCTCTCTAGATAAAAGCTTTTTTTTTTTGTATTTATTAATTAGTAACATTTATGACATTTTCATCTGCTTTTTCATTATATAATTTTGCAAAACGTGGACAAGAAAAATTGTAATCACTATGGCATTTATCAGTCTTATCTCAAAAATAAAGACTTAAGTTTATAACTTATAATCCTGCCTGGGGTAATTTCTCCTTCTTTCCTCTTCAATCCTCCCTATCTGTCTCCCCACTCCTGAAATGGAGAACACTTGAATGCTCTTCTTTTATCCAGCCAGATTTTCCAAATATTTAACTTCTTAATGATGAACGCATTCAATAATTTTGGCAAGAGAATAAATAAATAGAAAAAGTGAAATATGCCTTTGTTTTTCACTTTTCACCTATATTATGCTCACTTTTAGCACAGAAGTTAAAAGCCAAGAAAAAGTGAGAATTATTTTCTTTAAGAAACTAGAAAAAATTTATAATTTTAAGTTGGCAACAAATTGTTATTGATGAAAGAAGAGTGAGAATTTCTGCCTCTTTACCAGTCGTGTTCTGGCATTTTTACACAATTGATCTAATATTTCAGAGAACATAAGAGCCTCTTCAGCACATACTTAATGCGGTGCTGTATCAAATTACTATAAAATTGTTGAAGCTCCATTGATTCCTACAGAATCTGCAGGGATGGAAACATCTGCCCAGTCAGATCAGATTATACTAGCTTTACCAAAGCAAAAATGTCAATGACTTAAGAAAGGACAATTTACAGTATATTCCACCTGATTCATCTGACAGCTGAATGAAAATTACAGAAGCTACTCATCAAACTGTGTTTTATTGCCAGTAGAAAAATTTCTAGGCATACCAATTATAGTTGATAGATCTATTGATCTTGCTAAATTGATGAGATTAACATAATGACTGGTATAAAGAAGTTTTTAAATATGTTCAAAATCTGCTACCTGTTAAGAGGTGACTCTGATAACTTTAAATTGCTGGTCCTTAGAGCAATAATTTACATAATTATTTATTTATTTTTTCTAAAGGGTCTTTAGTTCTTACTGGATTCTTCATACACATTTTAAACAACCACAAAAAACAATGAGAGTGAATTACTCCTGAGTATTCTTATATGCAGATTTAGAAGGAGACTTCAAGGCACTAATTCATTTATTTCTACAATATGCTGGTGTGCGTATCCTAAGGCCTGATAATTACAATAAAGCAGACGACAGCATCCATCTATATCTATACCTTTACATTTACATGTAAATTAAGCAATCACATTTTTGTTGGCAGCTAACAATCACAAAAATGGAAAGGAACTTAGATTAATTTATTCAGCAATACGTTTCAATACAGAATGTTTTCTGATTATTCAGACTACAAGTGAACTATAGGCCTGTTCTGTTCACACAGACTATTTAGACTGAAAAGTCATGTACACAGAAGTAAACTGATGATGTGTATACTTAATCCTTCCCTACAGTGAGGAAATAAAGGAAATTTGGGTACGCTTTTTTTCCTTTTGCTTGGCACTAACTAAAATATAATAGGCTCACAAGAGACATAAGAAAAAGGAAGTAAAAGTAATTTCTAGGCAATTTAAATAACAGCTAACCCTGGTCTCTTGGGAGCCTTTGAGGCTGTTCGTAAGAATACTTCTGAGTCTGCAGACTGCCCTAGAGAGAATTTGCCTCCAGGCAGGCACTTCTTCAGGTACTTTCCATCACATTGATGACTATTTCACTATTGGAACTAATGAAGGTAACTTTCAAGATCTGCTCTTTATTATGAAGCCATTTAGCTACTTAGATAGTTTAACAACTTTCAAATCTCGTTTTGGAACCTGACTATTTTCAGCTACCATTAAACAACCAAGCCAGGCAGCTACTTTACAGCATTTTTTTTCTACTACTAGCAAAATATGTCTACTGCATGCAGACATAGGCATGTGTTATTCTAACATGATCAACATAAATGGATAAGATTTAACCAAGTGTAATATCAGAAAAAAAAACTAAAAAACTTTAGAAATTTAAAAAGCATTATCTTCCATGAAAGACCTTACACTGTCAGAATTGATGAAACAGCAAAGAAAAAAAACAAACAGCAGATGATATTTGGATTAGATTAGTAGAACATCTTTCTTAATAGATCAAAGCATTTAGTTAATCAAAACCTGTCTTTTAATTTGAAGCTATGAAGAAAAAAATTTCCAAATCTCTACTTATCCTCTCCCCAAAAATTCAGCAGAGTTTGCCACCAATATTTGTCTAAGTCAAGGAGTTTCTGACAAATGGATCTTCGTAATTAGTATTACGAACAAATTCCTACAACTACTTTCTCAGAAAAACTCAACAGAATTGGACAATACCTAACGAAATATTAACAATTTTTTTATAGATTCAGCTTTGGATCAATTTTGCCTCTTATAAAGCAAAAGATATAAGATTCATAGTACAGATCATAAAAATATGCCCTTATTAAAAGTTTTAATATTGAAGTATCTCATATTTTCATTCCTAGAGATTCATAATGCAGATCATAAAATAAAAAAATGTGCCCTTATTGAAGGTTTTAATATTGAAGAATTTAATCTTTTAATTCCCAAGGCAATGGTAATTTCCTTACATAAAATAGTAAATCATAAAATAATCTTTTTACATTTCCATTTCAAACACTTTTCCTTATGTTACCTTATGTGACAGCACACCAAAGAGAAAGACACAGATGGTAGAATCATGAAGCACAATTTTCAAGAGTGGTATTACCTCTTCTGAGGAATTGAGCTGAAAAAAAACCACAGAGGAAATTCCCTAGGGGCCCTGGTATACTCTGCTGCTCTAAAAAACAGGAGAAGTATTGTTTGTTTGTTTGTTTGTTTTGGTTTTTAGGGGTTTTTTTTAATAATAATAATAATTCTAGGTTGTGTTAAATTTTCATTTGTTTCCAATGAGAAGTCTCAAGGTTTATGTATTTTTCATCTACACAACCAAAGGCCCAGGCTTTATCAGACTTCACCAAATGGAACGTAACTGTGTCACTGAAAAGTAGCTATGACTCCACAGAAAAACATTTAAATTATCTCTTTCAAATTTGGATTATGTGGAGCAGTTCTCATCAACTTTTAGAGCTGTCCCTCTCCTTTGCAGGGAGGTGCATACACTAAGTCAGTTTGCAAAATCTGGGAACAATGTTCACTGCCACAGATTTGTGCCCTACCCTTCAGCTTTCAAATTATGTGGCAATTTAGTTCAGTGCATAGAGAGTAAATACTAATCTTTCAAAGCCAAAGAGTACTTAAATTTTGCAGCTGTTGAATTATACTACCTTCTATTTAAGTTCTAAGTAGCTATATATGATGACTTCTAATCCTCCTGTTAATTAACTCTCTTTAGTTGAAAAAGGTATTTACTTTGATGAAATTGAATAATTTTCTTAGATCTTCTTCTCCTGCTCCATTTTTGTGTCCTGTTAAACAGCCACAGGTCTATCTCATATTGCCAGCCTTCTTGCTTATATCTTTCTCTTGATATGGTGCTACATTAGTAAATATTTTTTTGTTGAGGGAAACAGGACATTGATTTTTAGTCATCCGAAGTTTTTTCTTTTAACGTAAACCACAAATTAAAACTTCCTGAATTAAATCAGTCATTATGTATTAATTTATATACTGCTGTAAAATATATATTAATTTCATGTAGACAGAAACTCTATAAACTATGATGTGTTTAATACTCAAGTCAAAGTATAAACAATGAGACTGGGTATTAGAAAGAGAAGAAAGCCTCCCCATCCTCTTAGAATGTTAGATGTGCTCTTTAATGATTCTGATTTTTTAAGTAGCAATAATCATATCTGGTGCATAAGCAAAGGGTTAAAGCAGCACAGGTACATAAGCCCTAACCGATGATTGACTACAAGCATATTTGACTTGCTGTGTCAGATACGAAATGTAGGCTAGCCCCATACAGGTCATAAAAGTAAAACATAACTCTTCTTCCACCTAGTATAATATCTACAGTGATACTCCCAAGTCTCCAGTGCCATTATTTGTACTGCTGTCTCTTGGAGTAGGGTAAATTATCATGTGGCTCTAACTCTCATTCAGCTGTGAGGCACAGAAGATTTTAATGTTGCCTTGAAGGTTATAATGATACCCAAGATATTTTTGATATTTTGACATTACCAGGACTATGTGGCTCAGAACATCTAATGCCCAGCACTAATGTGTAATCAGTGTGTACATCACCTTCCCTGCAAGGCTGTTCCCAGACACTCCAGTTGGATGCAACTTTAAATAACATCTCTTCCAAGGAAGAAAGGTAATCACCTTTTGGCCTTTCAGATTTTTAAGAATCTTACTAACAGTCAGTAGAAACTCTGTCAAGTGTATGTGAACAAAAAGTCTGAGTGTCTCTCAAAATCAAGGTGAGCTGAAATAAATCACCAGAGACGATGGCTGCAAAAAGCTGTCAC
>JANEMJ010055543.1:0-26768 GCA_024361745.1 Cacatua alba
CTAATGAAGAGTCCCTCCCCAGCATCCCTATAGGCCCCCTTCAGATACTGGAAGGCTGCTATGAGGTCTCTACGCAGTCTTCTCTTCTCCAGGCTGAACAGCCCCAATTTTCTCAGCCTGTCAATCCCCAAAGTTTATGAATTTTTAGAATTAATGCCTATTCACTCTCAGTAGTAGTACAGTATAGCATTCCTCTTTTCTGTAAGAGACAAAATGACAACATAACAACAAAAATAGCAGAGAGAATCAGAAGAAAACAACACTAACCAAACTGGAGACTGACAGTGACTCATGCAGGTTATGTCTGAGTTACCTAGAAATAACATCGTACACTGAAATAAAGCCCGAGTTGTTAGAAAGATTGTATGAATCATAATATACAGTTATCCACTGTATGAAATGAATTCATCCCAAATTATCTTCACAAGACACAGAAACAAGAGGTAAATTCTGTAACCGGCTGTAACAGAACTGGCACAAGCTAGTTCTTTAAAGTGCCTTCTCAGCTAAACTATACATAAGATAAAAAAAAGCACACACTAACTTCATCTTGAAAGTACACACAAAATGTAGTATTTAACTGACTTATGCAGGTACAAACTAGGCAGTAAAAAACACACAAACAAACCCAAACCTTTAAATTCAAATGCTGCATATTTAACGAGGAGAAAAGTACAGCTCAAAGGACCAGTGATTCAAGTCAATACTTCTAATTAACCCTCAAATTTTGTACAACCTCCAGGTAAATCTTCTACTGGTTAAAGTCCTAAGACACAAATTCTCCTTTCTAGCAAGAAAGAAGACAGGGTTTGCTCTTTGGGGATGGTAGAGCTGAGTATGAAGATACTGAAGCTCTCTTCAGCTCTTTCATTCCACATTCAGAAGACAAGAAACATAGCCAAGCTCTTCATAAAACCACCTTACTTATATTCTGCATTTTCTTTCTAGAAAAGTCAAAGAAATATTTCATGTAAAACCAAAGGGGATGCAGGAAAAAGAAAATGAAGTTTTCCTTTGAAATAATTTTGCCAATTGACTGAAACATCTCCAGCATTTATGCTTACAAACACAACTGAGTCTGAGAAGAGGTAGAATTAGCAAATATCATCTACAAGTTATTTGCAGTCTCTGTCCTGTTTATCTGCAGATCCTTATTGCCAAATCTTGGTCCTCCCCAAAAGGGTAGTAAGATTACTGCTAGAACAACAGGGAAACTACTATTGCTGCCTCTTACCTCAAAATTGGAACACACTTAATTATTTTTAAGGTGACACTAACATTCTGATTTTTATTTTCCATGTTAATTTGCTTTATCTTAAAAACTGCTCAGCTATATACGACTGTTCTAGTTTCACAAGACCTTTGGCATGTACTTGCAGAAGACTATACATGGCAACTACGAGCACTACGCTGACTGCTTTTTCAACACTCCTTCCTCCTTAACCATTTCCCAATTTTAAGTCATTCAGGATGAATTTAAGGAGAAATATACACATAGGAAAAACACTGCTTTCAGACTCATCAACTTCATGATCCTTATTAAAAAACAACCACCAAAAAGCAAATAAGGGCCCACAGATGAAGACAAGCTGAAAACTGCAGCTCCAGATATTACAAAACCTTAGTTACAGAGATGGCAGTTAAAAATAAATTCTCCTAGAATAGCTTGTAATTCTACCTTTCCTTCCTGGAAGCTAATCTTTCAACAAAGATTTTTCTAAGTTTGGTTTGTTAAGCGTTCACATATCATCTTGACATCAAATTAGCCTAAATGTAAGACAGCACAAATATATTGTATCAGTAAGTGAGGAGTTTGAGATACAGTTATCTTAACTCCTGAGAGAAAGTTAAGGGGCTTGGTTTTGGGGTTGGTTTTTTTTTTGGGTTGTTTTTTTTTTTTTCTTCCAACAATTAACATGCAATATGATCCACTTCAAAGCAAAAAGAATAGGACACCACTGGACTTCTCAGGCTTGACCATCGTATATGACAGATAATAGTACATACGTTCTACTTGCATCAGTAAGGAATGGCTCTGCCAAAACATCTCCTCATATTCTGATGTTCTTTTTTCTTATCAAAATCTTCCCCACCAACCTGACACATTTAACACACCAATCGTCATTTCCACTTGGATTTCATATTTGAAAAATTGATCTCTCAGAAAGATGTAGGTGCACTAAAAACAGAAGAATAATGAGTTATTGATTCCATCCAACAGCACCAATTATCTGAGCAGTAACACTGAATTTAGGGAGCAATGAGAAGAACTTAGAAATTTCCAGTGCAGTGAAATAAGTTGAGGAAAAATATAACATCCAGCTAAGTGGTATTACGTTTTTATTGCCTATCATTTCTAAAAAAAACCCAAAAAAACCACCCAAAAAAAGCAGAGCTGATCTTACATTTAGACACAAAATACAACAATGTTGTAAAAGGATTTTTGTCTTCAAATAACACAAAAGGAGTTGTGTTCATTTTAATTCTCCCAGTGAAATTTTACTTTTTCTCTCAGTTACAATTTTAAGTGGCAAACTGATTAGAGGACCAGCTAAACTTCACCATTAGTGCATTTATTGTGAACCAATTTGTCTAAGTCTCTTCCAAGAATACAGAAGAATGACGGCTGTTATTCATTCCAGTTACAGGATTAAGAACTCCTGAGAAATACTAAATGACACTGCTGTTGTAATGACATCATACCGACTCTAAGAGGCTGGCCAAGAGCACAAGCACTTTTGCCTTTGAGTCAACCAGTAAGACTAATAGGTTTAATGTCTCACAGACATGTAGCAAAGATAATGTAAGTAATCATGAAGCAGAAAGCAAATGAACAACAAATAACTAGTTCACTCTAAAATTCTACAAGAAGCCACCTGTTATTTGTCTCTTCCCTTTAAGAACAGCCTACATGACCACGTGTAATCTCTAAAGGATCATGCTTGCTTACAGATTAGTTCAATTCCTTTGAAGAATCTACAATGTTCTAAATGTACATGCAAGACATAATATTTATAGATAGGATTTAATATTGACAAGGGCATCCATGACATTCAGTTCTAATATAAAAATATTTGCAGCAATTCAGGCTGCCGAGTCAGAGATTCATTTCTTTATATCACATCTAATTCATAAACATTCCTCACTTCATTTACTTGTACTATTTCCTTTCTTTACCTGGAAAAAATGCTGAATTTTTACGTAAAGGTGCTTTGCCACACTTCAGTAATTACCTCTGTCACCAAGCATAAATCCTTCTACTACACTCCAGAGTTGGATTTTCCAGAAACAAGGTTTCTCAAGCAGAAAAGTGACATTTCCAGGCTAAGCCTTCAAAAGTTTTATTACATAAGTTAGAAAGTTACAGAAGTAGGATTTTAGTTTTCAAAGTGCCTAGAGGAAAACTTATTGAAAGAAGAGAGTCACAGGGTAGGTAAGGATTAGGCAAACTAGCACCCAGATAATGCACCTAGGTTCTGCCCATATCTACAGCCACCCGGACTCCCACTATGCTGCCAAATGGCTTCAAATGGTATGGAGAATAGCTATATCATCATCTCAGTCAGCCATACCCACACATTTTGTGAGATGGAGCAGTGTTGTGTGCTCGTGTTGTTCCTAATCAGACCTTAGTGCTGTCTCTTGCTCCAAAAGACGTCACCACAATCTTCCTATAGACCCAAGATCCATCTCAAGCAAATGTCATGACCAGGTTTACAATTTTCCAGGTGGCAGCAATGAATTTGAAGAACATGCACATATGTGTATGCCGTATTCATACATGTTATTTGTTCATACTCACAGTGGGCAAGATGTGTCACTGTCCTTCCTTCCTTCCCCGGGTACTACCAAACATATCAAAATCTATTTCTGCACTTCATAATGAACCCAACCAGCAGGTGTTCGCACACTTATTTAAAAGCCTGATTATAACATGGGGTTTTGTGGGGAATTTTTTCCACACACAGGTGAAATACTCTCATGCTCCTAAAGTCTGAAAGCAAGAATTAGTACAGACGGGGACAAATGCAAAAAAAACCACTGTCAGCTGGCCTTAATACAACATGTTGTATGCTTTTAATGCAGTTATCCTGAAGACACAAAGAATAGCAAACCAAAGGTTAAGTAATTCTAAATAATAAATTCCAGGCTGACTACAGACTGCACTCCAGAGCTAGAAACAGCAGTAGCTGGAACACTTATGTTTAGCCTGCTCTTTATGGCTGGCTAGTTACAAAGTCAACTAGCGTTCAAGTAGAGGAAGCCAGTACCTTCTAACTGCAGCTTCACATGCCTCCTTTTTCAGACCATTAAAAATGAATCATTTTCACATAAGACCTCAAGAAGTAAGGTGAGGTACTTGGTTCCTTTAGCATAAATGTGATTTAGTGTCTCAGGCCTTTTAATGTAGACCTGAGAGGAGACCAGCTGACAAAAAGAGACCACCACTACCTTCCCCGTGGCATACACACAAGTCCCTTTTAAAACATAAGATGATCTTTAAATCATTAGCTCTCTAGCCACTATAGAACATGTCCAGACTACAAAGTGAGCTACCCTGACATAATTAATAGCACCACTTTTAGGCGGTAATACAATATCATAACACAGTTCCCACAGGCATCCAATATAATTCCCCATAAAAATGTCAGCAGACAATATGAAACTGATACACAGGGCAGTAAAAAACAGGCACATTATTGCATGTGTGCTTTAGCATTGACACTGTCCACATCCAAAAGTCTTGCTCCATTCTCATGCGTTGCTTGAGTAGGGATACTGCATCCGTAGTATTAGAATAAAGATTGAACTACTGCCTTGGTTTAAGCCTGGTGAGCAGCTAAGCACCACCCAGCTGCTCTTTCACTCCCCCATTGTGGGATGGTGGTGAGAATTGGAAGGATAGAAGTGCAAGAACCCATAGTTAGAGATAAAGACAGTTTAATAGGTAAATCAAAAGCCATGGAATCCATTCATCATTGCCATGGGCAGGCAGGTTTTCAACCATCTCCAGGAAAATAGGGCTCCATCACATGTAACAGTTACTTGGGAAGACAAATACCATCTCTCCCAGTGTCGCCCTCTTCTCCTAATGTTCCTCCCTCCTCCTACTCCCCCAGCTTTTATCGCTGGGCACAACTTCATATGGTCTAGGATGTCCCTTGGGTCAGCTGCCACAGCTGCATTACCTCCCAGCTTTTTGTGCTTCCCCAGCCTACTTGCTGGCAGAGCAGTCTGAGAAACAGAAAAGGCTCTTGACAATGTGTAAGCACTGCTCACCAATAACCAAAACATCCAAAACATAGCACCATATGAGCTACTACGAAGAAAATTAACTCTATACCAGCCAAAACCAGTAGAGCCACATCTCTTAAATAGTCTGAGCCAACTGTCAAAAAGATAGATAAGGAAAGTAAATTTTATACAGGAGAGAAAAAAAAAAAGAAAAAAAAAGCTTAGTCAAAACATAGATCTTTCTGTCAAAAGGTTCAGAGCAGCAGCAAGATATCACTCAGTTCAACAGAGTTCACTTATTCTTTCAGTGGTGAAGGCAACAGACACAGACCACTGCTCTTGAGAAATGCATGCCTGAAACAGAGACCTGCCCATGAAAGCACATCTCTAGTCACTAATTTTGGCTTGGTGTGATTTTTTTACCTGGTACAACCTCACTAGATGTTCCTCACTAGGTAAATATTTCTGAAAACATACCTAAGTACATACAAACTGCACAAATTGAAAGACTCCTCAAGTCTCCTTCAAAGCTAAAGAGATTTTGATAAAAAAGTAAAAGGTTTGCTGAGCTACTACAGGTTTTGTCACTTCCACAGCATTCGCTGAGAGATAAGCCCACTTGTGCCTATTGAAGGATCTGCTTCAGTCCTCATCAATCTCAGTCAGCAAAACACTAAGACTGTGCTTTTCCATTGTGCATTTAACACAAAAATCATTTCTTCTGTGACATTATTTACACGTCCCTAGAGAGCAACTGCCAAAACAAGGAGAACACTATAATATATATCTGAAGATGCAGTGGAAATTTACATCTGTTTCAAAGATTTATAATAGCTCTATTCTGAATCTCTCCAAAATGCCAAAAAGCCTCAAACTGTTTCATATTAAATTCTAGATTGACTTTACATTGTTGATTTTTTTTTTTACATATAAAATCTTAAATTCTGTGCCCATTTGATGAAATACTGGCATAGCACAAATAGGACAGATCCTGATGTAGAAGTATTAAATGAAATGTCCTATCCAAATGATTATGGCTTTCCAGCCATGGCCTTGGTCCCTATAGACTACAGGCTTGTGTCATCACACCAGTCTCTTCACAAGATCACCACAGTGATGATGACAGTGATGATCCCAACATAAAAAGGATGTGTACCTACTTGAGCAAGCCCAGAGGAGGGCCGCAAAGATGATCTAGTGGCTGGAGCACCTCTCCTATGAAGACAGGGTGAGAGTGTTAACCTTGTTCAGCCTAGAGAAAAGAAAGCTCATGGTGAGGCCACAGCCTTGAACTACCTGAGTATTAATACTGCAAATGGGATGGTATTTTTCAAGATAAATATTCCCTTATACTTGGATGAAAATTAGCAGTAGTTTTGCTAACTAAAAATCTCAAATACTCGTCATTTCCCACAGAAGTAAGAGTTACTATTGATCTGAGGTAAGCACATCCTACCAACTGATGTATTAAGCAAAAATAGGGAAGCAATGGTAGAAAGAGTAAAGGAAACCAAAAAGCAGCCCCCAAGTCTTATTAAAGTATATATTTCAAGCACAAAGCTTTTCTGCAATCTAAGCATAGCTA
The DNA here is from genome assembly GCA_024361745.1 of Cacatua alba. NCBI lineage: Eukaryota > Metazoa > Chordata > Aves > Psittaciformes > Cacatuidae > Cacatua > Cacatua alba. Next base: position 6,821 of record JANEMJ010055543.1, read on the forward strand.
TTTTCATTAAATTTTTGTTGTTTGGGCTCCAGTGACAACAATAGAGTTACTTTATTTTAGTCATGTTGCATAAAACCATTATTTATTCATTATGGATCAAACATAACAAACAAAAAACACCCTCAGAAGTGTTTTGTTTGTATCTATGTCTTTCTCTGGAAAGCAGATCAACAGAACTGTGGAAGAACAGTGTTTTTAGTGCTTCTTGCAGGAAGAGAAGGGAGAAGGAGGGAGAGACAGCTAAGGCTTCATTCCAGCCATAAGATTTACTAACATCCTATGGGCAGGGGTGATCACCTTTAACCTAGCGATGATACCAAGCATCACTGAAGAAATACAACAATATAAAGCAGTAGCTAAATGGGTGGCTTTAGCTACCCTGAGTTACTGTATTTCATCTGTGAGCTAAAGGTTAAAAAATAAGTTCTCTGTTAACCACGACAAAGAATCACTTTGTTTTTCCTTCTCCTCACCCTCACCCTACTTTGCACATGTTAAGACTAGGAATGTAATCAGTTTTCCAAATCTCAAATACCACCACCAGCAGAGATTTCCTCCTATCCAGCTAGGAGAACACACACATATCCTGCACAACTAGGTGAAAAGATTCCTCTGAAATATTTCTTTATTCTAATCAGAACCTTGCTCTTGTTTATAAACATATATTTATTTGTTGAAATAATAGTAAGTGAGGATGACCTGAAACTTTCATAACTCACCCCAATTTCTCCAAGAGTTTACTATTTTGCTGTTTGCTTTTTGCCTGTTGTTTTGTTGTGTTTTTTTTTCACTCGCTCTTTCTATACTTCCAAGAGCTTACTGAAATACTCTTTTGTTATTGAGGTTTTCTTCCTTGTGCAAATACTTTTAGAACAATCTTAACCTTCTCCTTTTTACAGCAACAAAAGCAGATGACAGTAAAATGCTGCAGATAATATACCTCAGGCATGCAAACACAAAATATGAAGTATTTTCTATGTAAGCAGATAACATGAGGTTTTAACAGTTGAAATATTGAGGAACAAAAATATTTCTCAACTTCAGTTTTGAATTAAAAGGAAAATAGTTTGACAGAACTTCTAAGATCCTATCCTAGAGAATTACAACATATTTCTGCTGTGGGAATTTAGTTCACTTTCAAGTATTAAAGAATGTAATGTCATTTAGATAGACCAATGTTTCCTCAAGGACGATGGAACATTTTAGTTTTTATCTGTTCTAAAGAAATCTATTTGTTGTCTCCAGATTAGCAGGATCATCTTCTTCTTTGTGATATTCCACATGCGGTGTTATGTAACTACAAAATAATTCATTTTACTGTGTTTTTACCTGATCTGAATTTTGATTTTTCTCCAGTTTAATTATCTTGTTCTCTCTCACATCTCCCTTGGACATGCTACCACCTTTATTACTTCTCTGTAGGCCTTCACAATCATCCTGCACTCCTTAAGTTGTAGTTCAACAAGTATTAAAAAGTGTCATACCACACACCTTCAACCTATGATACTACTTCAGTGTACTTAAAATCACTATAAGTGTTCTAGTTAAGCCCCCTACATTTGATTTGGAATTAAGGAAAGTTCTTCAGTTGGAAAAGACAATTTTTAGCAATGTTCTTCTGGCAAAGAGGTGCATTGCTGGTGTACATCTTGCCCTTATCCCAGTTATACTACCACATTCAAACAGATAGTCAGACATCCCAGCTTCACTGGATGAAAAACATTAGGTTACATGAGTAACATCATGTTACTTTTTTTGTTAATTCCCTATATCTCCTTTCTGGTCAAATTTTGCCCTAATGTGGCAGTTTTCTCCAAGATCTAGAAAGCCCCTGAGGAAACAGAGCAACCTTCCACTCCAGAGAAACCCCTGAGAATGGAGAGCTCCTGAAACCCATCTCCTCCCCAGCACTACCCTTTATTATGTCAATAATGCCTTTGGTCACCAGAGGAACTCTGTTGAGCAGCTGAAGTAGTTTATGTTGTTTAGAGCCCTGGTTCTCTAGGTCTGCTAAATTCTGAGATATATCCAATAGATTTCCACTGACCTTACAAAGCAATTGTTTACAACTACAGCATTTTAAAAGTACGCAACTGAAAGCACAGTAGTAATTTATTTTACCAGCTACTGTCCCAGAGCAAAGCAAGGAATACCCATTTGAGGATTTCAGTGCCTCCTGGTACCATTGGGGCTTGTGCTTCTGCAGTCTCATGAATTATTTTGAAAACAAAGTGAAAGGTTCTCATATGAGAAAAAGAGTAGCAACAGACTTGACAGAAAACAGCATTAATTTTCTAGGTCAACACTCATATCACAATAACCGCGTTGCACAGTTGAAGAATACAACAAATTGAGTGTTCACATGAGGAGCTTCAATTGTCCAGTGTGCCTGCAACAACAACAAGATCAGAGATACACAGTGCAGTTTATACTTACTATCCCAACATAAAGCAATGCTTTTTATAACCCAGAGCAATCTACCTAATCAGTTACTGGGTAGTATCAGATGATGGCGCTTTAATGTTGATATCATTTTCCATCTTCGAAATTTGGATTAAGTATCTATGATGACCAGAGCTAAAGTTAGAAGAATTAATATTTTCCTTTTCTCTGGGTTTGGCACTGTGTGACTTCACTGTAATATTCCTTTTTATTTTAAGGTAAACCTGTACTTTGACAAAAAGAAAAGGAAAGAAAAGAAAAAATAAAGAAAAAAAAAAAGAAAATCAACCGTCTCTCCAGCATCACAACACAGTGCTAGGAAGTGGAGCTCTTCGGAAGACTGCAGTTCACAAGTCATCTGCTCACCTGCTTCTTTATGGTTCTTTACAGCAGTAAAAAAAAAACAAACTTCTGGAAGTACACAGAAATCTAAAAGTCCCATATAAGCCAATTCAAACCAAGGAAAACCAATTTGAAGACACCACCTTGTTTCGCTTTTTATTATACTCAACATACCAAGCATCGTAACTTAGGGACACTGAGAAAGCACAACTTCTTTGGCTGGGTGAAAGGTCATACAAAGCTTTCCATGAATCATTTTACAGTGGGCAGCAAACTAAAAAAAAAAAAGTAAAAAAAAGAAAAAAAAAATCCCACAAAAACCAAAAAAACCCAACCCAAAAGTAATCATGCAGGAAACACAGAGCTGAAGCACTGTGCTCAGAAGCAGCTTCATACCTTACATCTGAAAAACCCTCCATAAACAAAAGGTTTTTATCAGCCATGCATAGAAAAGACACATGCCTGAATGTAATCATCTAAGTAGTGGATATGAAGGAATACATGCCGATTATTCAGTTCAGGAAAACACAGTTCAGATCTTATTTCAAGTGATTTCTCAGTAAAATATCTTTTGAGACAACAACTACAAACTATAAGTTGAAGATGTCCCTGCTCATTGCAGGGACGGTGGACTAGATGACCTTTGAAGATCATTTCCAACTCAAACTATTCTATGATTCTATTAGCAAGAGAGAAGATGGTTTGCATAAAAGAATGCAGCAGGACCAGAAAAGAATTTTTTCCTTCTCACACACACACATCCCAAGAAAGAAAAATGACAAAAGTTCACTTGTGTCCTTAAAAGACATGATGGTTTGATCGTTTCTTCCCAACTACGGAACAAATATATAATAATAGTCAAAAAAGAACTTCTATAATACAGAAGGGAATATATACGTAAAACAGGAAAGCATCTACACAGTCAAAAATGTTACCTCAAGTATTTACTCGATCAGAAGAATCAATTCAACCGTAGGGCTAACTAAGCAAACCATCAAATACCTATTCAGGAACGTAACAGTGACAACTTCCCACCACAAATGCATCACAGGTCTTGTGCTGTACTTTGAGATACCCAAAGAGGAGACATACTGAAATACCAATGGAGATTACATTTTATTATCATTTGTTACATTAGTATGGGCACAAAACCAGGTTTCTGAAGGTTTGCTTTACATCATCCTGCATTACACTGTTCGGCTCAACTGCAGCCATTCACATTAATATGATTGCACTTCCTGTGTAATCATATTAATGATTGAAAATGAAAGGACCTTCATGAAAATGAAGGACCTTCATGAAAAATCAGAATTTTTAATGAATTAAAAAAACACCACACACGTGTATTCACAAGAGAGTCACTGGAGGGAGAGACCATCAGAAAGGTTCTTCCAACCTACAGAAAAATGAGTTGCAGAGCTGAATGCAAATTCCTACAGCGATCTTAAGTATACAGTTCTAGTGCGTATTTCAGCATGTTTAAATTCATTTTTCATAAAATAACACTCTCATGTAAGTGCTCTTGTTGAATGAAACAGGAGTGTTTAAAGAGGCTTTTTGATTATTATAGACCTCGTAGTTCATCCCCATTTGAAATAACAGTCAGCTTCTGTCAAAAAGAAAAGCTTCAGACACATTTATATCTTTGTGTATTTTCAGATATGATCATAACCCATTTCTTAAAAAAAAAAAAAAAAAAAAAAAAAAAAAAAACAAAAAAAACAAAACCAACCAAAAAAAACCCACCAACCCACCACCACAAAAAAAAAAAAACCAAAAAAAAAAAACCACACACCCACACAAAAAGCCCCCCACCACATAAAATGAACCTCATTCCAGGACATTTCAAGTTTAAATTCTCATTTTACAGCCACAGTAAAATACCATCTGTTTCATTAAACCAGAGAAACTACTAAAAAATCAAGGTGAGCATTCCCCCTGTAACAAGACAATAAGAAAAAGCATGCTTCCCTAATTAGCTTAGATTTAGGCTCTGTCCTTCAAACACTAACTACCACCTTGCACTATCCATAACCAAGAATAGCCTCAGGCATGATTTCAATAGTATAAAATGCTGCTGTCTCTGCAGCAAAGAAGTCCAAAGCAGAAGAAACCTCATTATTGTTTACTTGACAGAAGCTATATTTTACCTCATTTAAAAATAAAGGGTGAGGGTGACAAAAACCTGAGAGTTACTTGGTTTGACTGCTTCAGAAATATAAGGATCCATGTTAGTCCTTCACACACCTGCTGAACTTTTACAAGAAGAAACACAGGTTAGGAAATATCACAAGAAGTCCTGTTAAGGTACCTGTTCAGACCCACCATTCATTCTCAGTAAGCAGTGCAGATCTGCCTTCAGCTGGTGACATGAATCATCTCCGTTAAAGAAGAGTGGTCAAAAAATAGGGTATTCCTACAAAGCAGGGAGTAGTACCCATCCCTGAACTACCAGACACAGCGATTCCTGATGATGAGAAACACCACATTGATTTGCACAGGCTGACATGACCCAAATTTCAGAAGGATTAATTTATATACACCGTATATTGCATTGTCTCTACTGTCTTGCTTCTTCTTCCACGTTAACCAAGTCAGAGCTATCAGTGAAGATATCCAAGCATTTTAAGTGTGTTATGTGTGCAGCATACCGGACACTGGTTTGACCTAGGTCATATAGCTCCTGTGGCATAGATTTTCCAGGGCTCTTGACATGGAAAAATCTTATTTCCTTATAATTGGCCAGTTCAAATAACTATTATCTCTGTAATGGCTAAGTATTAGACTTCTAGACATCAGCATCAGCTCTTGGCTAGTAAAGATGCTAGCAAGTAAAAATCAATGCTAAAAAAAAAATAATAGCAGCACTACAATCCACAGTTTAAAAAGCAATATTCTCTATTGCTTTAAGAGCACAGTTTACTTTCTCAATTAATCCAATAAACAAATGCTTGAGAAAGGTTTTTCCCAAAGACAGCATCCCAAAAGTTTCTGTCCACATTATAATAAATTAATAAAATCAAACTTGCGCATCATTTCTCCAAACATACACCTGTCAGTTCCTGGTTTTCCTTTAGCTTTAATGATCACCGAAACTGATCAGCTCTGGTTCACATCTTGTCTGTAGTACTGTTTTGCTCATATCTGAGTAAGTGCGTTAGTAAGACATATCTGTAGCATTGCTTGTAAATGACAGTCACTCTGTGCCTATGACATTATGGTTCTCTCATCCTTCTGAGAACACAGCCTTTCTTCTTTAAGTCTCTGAAACACAGCACCTACAACCAATATATTCACACTGTTAGAACCATGGAGACCATTATGAGTTTACCTGTAATAAATGTCTGTCATTCCTAGCCATCCAGTCAAGCACAGCTGCTGGTAATGCTTATGGTCTCTAGCTCTCTCATGTTTCTGCTAAGCCTGAAAACACTGTCCCATGGTTCATCATTCGTGTCATTGCAATGGGGTTCAAAACTACCCTTGGATTAGATGCTCTTGAGGCAATATATAAAAAAAAAAAAAAAAAAGGAAACATTTTTCTACACTAAGATTACAACAGTAAAGATTAAGGAAATTATGTTTTCAATTTATATCAATAGTTAAAGCATACAAGGACAACTAGATTTGTATTCTACTTTTGACCTATTCTAACTTCACCTCACTGCCATCTTAAAACAGGTTAAAAGCACTGGTTTGTTTGCATATCTATTCAGAAATAGAGACAAAGTCAGTCAGTCCATTCCAAAGCACATTTCTGTGCATCTGTTCAGATACCTTTAACCAGATGCAAGTACCCACCACAAAGAGAATTTAACTACTTCTCAGACATCCTTATCTTGTTCAGTTCACTGCATAAACATTCTTTAAAACTCATCCCCACCAAGTCTACTCTGACACTCCTCTTTCGTTTAGAATTCCAACAACCTGCAAGTTTCTTTACTGGTGTTCTCTCTCCATTTTTGTGGTCATAAAAAAGGATAAGGAACAGAGAAGTACATGCATGCACACACGTCCAAAATATAGCTTTTAGTAGCAGAAAGTGATGCATTTGTAGTTTGACAGATGTTTTTCCTATGGAAAAGAGCAGCCCTGCAGAACAGCTGGCAATGCTCCACAAAACACTTGTCCTCAGACTGGAACACCTGAGATTGTACCGTATGAAAATGTCTCATATAATTAATTTCAGCCAAAACCATAAAATACCGTCCTGCTACATGAAATGCCTCTGATAAATCTGCAGTTTGACATTGGAAGTCTTCATCTCAAAAACCTCTTTTTAATTAGAGATTATATAGCTCTCCTGGGTGTATTGAAGACCTACTAATTTGTGTGCCGCCAAAGCATTGCTTTATTTGCAATATAATCCTGAAGTGTCAGTGTCTGAGCGCCAGCAATTATTTAACACAATGCAACTTGTAAGGGATTCAACTATTCTGCATATTGCAAAGATGAATTCAAATGACACATGATTTCAAAGTATAAAATTCCCAAGTTCTTCCTGCAGTTAAGAGTGACACTACTGAAAGAAGAGAATGTATTGCCATTGGCTTCCCACTCAATTTTCTCTATGCTAGACCATTTACAGTAAAGAGCAGAGGTAATTGCTAGGATGTGGGGTTTGGGATTTTTGTTTTGTGGGGTAGGGAGAGGGGGTGAGGGTGTTGAACACACTCATGCAAGATTCTCCAGTAGTCTACAGAGCTTGTGGATTTCTAATTTCAATTTTTGTGTAAAACTATGCCCAATTAATTTTTTTGTTATTATCTCATGTAAACTATTATGTCTACCACTTTTAAGCAGCAGGAGGTCAAAGTTAAGAACTGAGCAAAGGAAGTTTACAATGACTGATTTCATGCTTAGCTTCTGCACTAGACAACAAATATTAAGGAGGACTCCCAGATGGACACAGAAAAGAGCAAGCCTTAGAGATCATAATAAATAGTCTTCTTTCTGGAATCCTGCCATGAATTCTGATTTTGAGTTATCCTGATTGTTCTGTGGCTCTTTCAGGCTCTCTGCTTCATCCACGTTTATCTTTTTTGACCTTTCAGTAAGGCTCAGAGTACAACTTCCATTTTTCATATGCTTAAATATTACAGAAACACAGAATGGTTGAGGTTGGAAGAGATCTCTGGAGGTAATCGGGTCCAATGCCCTGCTCAAGCAGGGCCACCTACGCCAGCTGCCCAGGACCATAACCAGATGGCTTCTGAGTTATCTTCAAGGATTGACACCCTCTGGGACTGGCCGTTCAGCTAGTTTTCAACCCACTTCAGTATCTCTCCTCATATCAGAGGCAGGCCCCAGGCACTCCCTACAGCCTGGGACTTCAAAAGCTTCATCCTCATTCTAAAACTCAGTCTATGTTAGTGCCTCTACCCTAGCAGGGCAAAACTGCCCTGTGGCGTGTTATCACCACATCTAAGACTGTTATTGTGGCACTATTTTAGCAGAGTACCCCTTACTTCGCCCCCGTCTTCATGAACTACTACATCTGTTGGCTGTCTTATTATACTGACATCCCCTCCTCAAACTGCAGACCTTGCTCTGGGTCTTGCTCTGCAGGCTTTCTGGACCTAGGTAACACAGGCAAAAGTCTTGGCCTCATTGGATTGATTAGGACCTTTGTAATATATTCCATATGGATCAAAGTTTCAACACACATTTAAGTGGATGATAAATGTAAGGTGATCTGTCCAGTATTTTTTGCTAAATAAACTGGGGGGTGGTGGGATGGGGAAACCAACAATAAAAACAGGTTTTTACAATATTTGTAGATTTGCCAATAAAAAACCCAAACAAACTACAGTTAAATAAATAAATAGATGAGGGCATTGAATTATGTGAGCTCATAAGCAATGCTGCCATAACTTTTCCTTTGCGCATTTCCACATCTTTCCTCTGTTTTCAAAAACACGACATCTAACTGTAAGGAGGCATTTGATCAGATACTCCTCCCTTCTGGCATCATACTTAACAGTGCAGCAACCATTGTAAGCCACTGGAAAGGGAGGCAAGGAAAGTGAAGAGATTTTATATGGAGACATAGAAAATCATATTGAAGAAGTACTTCCAGGGATGCACTTAGGATTAAATGTGATGGAGGCTAAGTCACTGTCCTTGGCAAAAAAAAACAAACCAGAAACTATTTCCTTGTCCTCCCAAGTTTATACAAACACCTGAGGCTCCCAGTCTTTTCAACCCTCTACCTAGAGACTGATGCTCTGCATTTACTGAGGTTATTTTTCTCAAAGTTGATTTTATTTTTAAGAATATATGCACAGACACGATAGCATCAATGCTTGGTGGAACAGAAAAGCCTTTTTCATTTTCTTAACATTTTCAGTAGCACTCTACATTTTTTGCTTTAATGGCAGAGAACCAGTATATGCTTTTAACTGTTATTTGTTGCCTGCAAGTTTCCCTAAGGTTTCTGCAAGACGACAGTCATTTTACTTCTGCAATAACCTTTCGAGGTGTAATCACACAGAAAACAACACATGTTGACAAAGTAATCACAGAACAAAGAGCAGACTTTGTCCACATTAAACAAAAAAAATAATACAACCATCATAATTTTAGTCTTAAAAAAAAAAGAGAAGTTAAAGGAGTATTAGTTGTAAGTTTTTTGTAATATATTAGCCTTACCTCTTTTCTATTCAAAATAAAAAAGAAGCTTCCAATATAAGCTAGTTAAGCAAGAGAAAAATGTTACACATTAAGGGAGAGGCTGCAGGACAGACCTTGGGATGCAGGAAGTGCCCAGACCTTTCTCCTGGGCAGGACAGGCAGCAGACCTGCTTGCAGAAGGGGTGCCCAGGTGGAGAACCTCCTACAGCAGGTAATGGCTGAGCTGCAGGAGGTGGTGAGAAGGATGCGTAGCATCAGGGAAACTGAGGAGGAGATAGACACCTGGTTCCAAGCGCAGTCTAGAGGACTTGGGAGTGTTGATTGATGGGAAGCTCAGCATGACCCAACAATGTGAATTTGCAGCCCAGAAAGCCAACCGTATCCTGGGCTGCATCAAAAAGACCGTGACCAGCAGATTGAGGGAGGTGATTTTCCCCCTGTACTCTGCTCTCATGAATCCCCACCTGCAGTACTGTGTTAAGCTCTGGGGTCCCCAACGCAAGAAAGATGCGGACCTGTTGGAGTGAGTCCAGAGGGCCACAGAGATGATCAGAGGATTGAAGCACCTCTCCTATGAACACAGCCCGAGAGAGTGGGGCTTGCTCAGCCTGGAGAAGGGAAGGCTCTAGGAAGACATTACAGCAGCCTGCCAGTACTTAAGGAGGCCTACAAGAAAGCTGGAGAGGGACTTTTTACAAGGGCATGTAGTGGCAGAACAAGGGGGTATGGTTTTATACTGACAGAGGGTAAATTTAGATTGGATATTAAGAAGAAGTTCTTCACTGTGAGGGTAGTGAGGCACTGGAACAGGCTACCCAGAAAAACCGTGGATGTCCCATCCCTGAAAGTGTTCAACCTGGTGTAGTAATTGTCCCTGCCTATGGCAGTGGGTTTGGGACTAGATGATCTTTAAGGTCCTTCGCAACACAAACTATAGTATGAAGCTATCATCAAAACGTACCATTCTTTTTAAGTTTGTTGACAGACTTTCATGGCCTTATGACTTCAAAATGCATGCTAAGTGACAGAGAGAGGGGAGGGTAAGGAAAGGAAAAGTCTGTTACTAACTACTATGGAATTCTGCCAAAAAGTTATACAAGTCTGCATGGTTAGGAAGATAGCACTTCTGCTCATTGTCCAAGTTCATAGTCTGTAAAAAGTCTCTATAGAAGGTGCTGCCTTTATGCATGCATTTAAGGATAGTTATTTTATGCACACATGTAGTTGTTCTGGCATAGCTTTGGCATCTCTTCCATATGATTTTATCTAGCAGGGATGCTGCTCTCCATGTTCCTACTTCATTATGAAGATCTGGAACTGTGCATAATCTGTGTTCAATTAAACTGATTTCCATCAAGTGTCAAGCAATTTAGGAGCATAACTTCATTTTCAAAAGCATCCAAATATCTGAGGAGGCTTATTTTTCATTAAAAAAAGAAAGATAAGGGTTTAGGACTCATTCACCAAGGCACGTTAGATAACATCAGCTTTTAATGAGAAAAGCTTCTTTTGTGAGTTTTTCCGAAAGTGCCCCAAATTTTCAATCCTCCCCATTTCCCACATTCTCTGGTACAGTTCTACTTTTAATGTCTTTCAAGCTGAGCAGAAACAAAGCTGAAATTAGAAGGTTTTCTAAAGATGCAAGACTGAAAGTGTGTTGCAAACAAGCCATTATTTAGCTTTTAGCCATTTGCAGTCACTGTTGCTTGCACTCCCTTTTCCTGGCAGCATTCTTAAATATAAACAGGTAGAGAGTTCAAATTAATCTGTTGTGGTGTGGATAAGAAGAAACGTATGCAATTGTATTGGTCAGAACTGTGATGTTAGTAAAACTACAGTTTCCAATGATTCAATTTAGGATAAGATCCTTGTGAAGTCATGAAGGACAAAGATACTTCCAAGTCACAGCACATAGTCTGACTTGCTATTAGAAGCTAATTTGCAGTATAGGAGAGATGCTTTTTATAATTACATTTATATATGAAAACCTGTCTTTCAATTTTCCTCAATTGCACTGAAAGTAAATCTTGGTTTATTTCTTTCTTTTTTCTGTGACATAGCAAACAGCATTTTGCAGATACTTGAATAACACAGACTTGGGGAAAAGTCTAGGTTTATTTTTCTATAGCAAGTAGTATTTTGCTCCTTTGCCCACAAAACTCAGAAGTGAGAAGAGCCAATAAATTATTTACCCTTCTGTACCTCAGAGTGCTCAGGGGGTTTCTCCATCCAAAGCAGGAAATATGAAGTATGAGGTGGTTATGTATTGTGGAATTCATCAGCCACAAAACATTTATGAACTGTGACAGTCCGGAAACACACTCTCACCACTCTGCAAGACTATTTCCATAAAAACAGGTCTAGACTATTCATGCTCTGCACTTACACATGTTGAAACATTAACACCCTCAAAATTCAAAAACATACAGTGATTGGTTTTTTTTTTTCTTATTAAGATGTAGTTCCTGTGGTGCTCTTCCATACACTAAGGGTGACGTAAAGAACTATGGCAGCGTTTACAGTCACCCCATTACTACAGCACTCAAACTGTGTCATCAGAGCAGGAAGAAGGCACTATAAGCAGAAATTTGGCATCTAGTTGGCAGCAGAATTTTATCTTTGCAGCTAACCAGGGTCAATTGAAAAGCTTGACACATTGCACACAGCTACCCACAAAATCAAAATTCTTGTTCAATTCAGGGATTTTTGTTTTATTTGTATGTAATATTTAACTAGCTCTTCAGAGAGAGCTTAATCAAAAAGCTTCCTAAGCAGCAGCCTTGAATCTTGACTCCTGAAGAGAGTTTCAGGGAATGGAAATCAACACAAACTTCAGAAGATTAATCCTTGAGGCAGAACCTCCTCCCATTTGACCAGGCAAGACAGAAAAACAATGGAAGGTGGGACTTGTTAAAACCAGATCCCACAAAATCTGTGTCAAGAGGGTTTCCTGCCCAATTTTTATGTTTTTTTGCCATTAAGCAAAATGAAGCTCTGTTTCACTAAACCAAAAGCTATAGAAAACCAGACATAATTTTCTTCACAAGGTAGCACTTCTGCTGTCACTGCAATTTTCGTATTACTTCATTCCAAGAACCACACCATCAGACTGGAGCCTAAGAAAAGAAGGATGACCTGCACTCATTCTGCTGCTTCAGCTCAAATCACTCAAAGACTCACCCAGTTACTATAGAACAGGAAAAGGAATGTGAGAAAATAAGGCTGAGAGAAAGAGCAAGTGAAAGACTTAGTATTATACTTCTATGCTACTTCATTCTGAATAAAAATTAGGGTTTACAAGATTAGGATGAAATACAGGATGGGCCCTAGGTTTATTTCACTTTTAAACCCAAAGTTAAGTCTCCATGCTTTCAAAAACTGAATTTTAAATTGAAAAACAGAACCAGATACTCTCCCTTAAAAGCTGAGTACTACCTGTTACTTAAAATAATAAACACATTTTACTCATAATTTATGTTCATGCTTCTGTACTCCCAACATAGCTGTGGAAATTCACAGAAGCAGATGGAAAACGGAGTTTAATTTCCTTCCTCAGCATTCAGTATTTTAACATTTACCTCTAAATTAAAATCTGTTTATAACAAGCGCATTGTCGCCAGTCATTTTATGCTAATTACTGAAAAATTACATGATCACACACAGATTCTAAGGATGCAAAAATTAAATCAATCACTTTCATATTAAACATCTGACTTAATCATTGCATCACCAGGGTACCGTTTGGTAACAATAACTGATCCCAGCTTTGTCTGTTTCTTAAGACTATTTCCCATTATTAGCTATGAATATTTAACATAGCAAAACTAGGAAAGGCTCCTCTCAGAATTGCAATTAGATTTTAAGTAGATGGGGCTTCAGGAACTGAAAACAGAAGAAAACATACAAATGTAAAAAAGTTGTTGAAAGTTACCCCACAAGAGAGTAGAACTAAACTTTCTTAATAAAAACTTAGCCATTATGAGGTTAGAATGAGCCTTGAAAAAAGAATGGATACGATTTCTTCCATCCAGCAACAGAAAATAAAAATTAAAATTAAACTACGCTAGAGCTTTTAAAAACACATAACTGTTTTTAAAAACTGGAAAAAGTGGTTTTTGTAACAAGAAGGTAGAAAAACTTCCTAGGAGCTTGACATAATCATTATTTGGGTGGTAATAACCTTTCAGGCTTCTGTTGAACTATGTCCTCTGAAACTCATTCCCACACTCCTTCCTCTCCCCAGCAGGTCTTTATGAAGATTGTGGCAGTGCATTTTCTAGAAAACAGAATCAGCAGTGGCAACCCAGGTACTTTCACAATATGAAAGAAAACTACAACAACAAGTTTTTCACACACATGGCACCCCACCACAACACACACCCTTCATTGTTGGAGATTGGCATTAGACACATCACCTGCATGGAAAAAATGGATACAGCCTATCTTAGAAGTTCTGGATTGTGCTCAGCACCAGCACAGCACATTTAATCAATGCAGAGGGTGGTGGATCCACAGGAGGAGGGGCTTTGTCTGTATGATCCTTAAAATTGTATTGCAGGACAAAGTAATTGCCTAGGCACATAAAAATGGTATGCAGGTATAGATAAAGGTAATAGAAGGAAAGGTATTCCATGTTAATAATAACCAAGTGGAAAGGGCCTGCCTTTACAGTGAACCAGAGGAAAAACGCGTAGGAAGACCACACAAAGATAAAACTTCAAATAAGGAAAAGTGACCCTAGAAGTTACACTGTCTTTTCCCACACAGGAAAAAAGATGGAGAAATTCATGTACAGAACAGTTTTTGCTTAATGCTGTCTCAATCTATTACCCCAATTTCAGTTCCTGCTATTTACAGCAAGATCCGTATGAAGTATTGGTTATCTATGGATATAGAAATATGAGTTATGCCCATATGCCCACTTCCTCTGAATAGCGCATACCAAGTATGATGAAAACTATTAGAAAAAACATTTAAGAAAAAAAATGAGGGGGAGAAATCAATAAATACAGTATTTTCTGCTCTTGTTATTATTCATGGTAAAGGCATTTCATTGCCCAGAAATTATTATTGCATCAAGAAAATCCAGTATTTCAGGCCTTAATTTGCACACCTATAGTTCACATTTTAGAATTAGTCTGGATGCATGCAAAGTTAATAAATGTGTTTTTAGATGTACTTCACACACACAAATAATATTATTAGACTTTTATAAAGAAAAAAAAAGGCAGAAGTGTCTATAAAACAGGGACCTTAGCTGAAATGAGCACAAAATGTCATTGATTGCATTTCTCTGTGCAACGCTTTCAAAATATAATGTGCTAACTCATTATCCCAGAGTAATGTTTGATATTCACATTAAATACATGATTATACATTCATTCATGTAGAGCCAACATAAAAAACACCATGGTATGCATTCAGAGTTGGCAAAGTTTTGAATCTCCACATGTCTTTCCTCAGGTCATTAGCCTTTTGCCAGTGGTTCAAAAATTGCTATATAATCAGAAATACATGAGCACATCTATAGCTTTCTACAAGAAATAAATCTTCATTTATATACCTTGTATTAATAAATACCTATCTTTGGGGGAGAGTGGGAGGAAGGAAACTGTTAATAGAAGGACATTACAGACTAATCAAGGTGTCCTTGGCTGACTTATACAGCGATATTTCACATAATGAGGACCATGATAAAGTTTGTGTTCCAAAACATTTTATGTCATTTTAACTTTGCCACAGGCACCAAGGTTAGTGCTAATCAGTCTATTCAAAGCCATTAACTTTGAAAAGCTAAAACCTAAAAAAGGACATTAATGAACTCAAAAAAGTACCAGCAGTTAATATGTAGGCTTTTTAGCTGA
Organism: Cacatua alba; assembly: GCA_024361745.1. Lineage (NCBI taxonomy): Eukaryota > Metazoa > Chordata > Aves > Psittaciformes > Cacatuidae > Cacatua > Cacatua alba. The sequence goes on from JANEMJ010055543.1 coordinate 22,102, forward strand.
ATTCATTACTCAGACACTGCACAACATGTGCCTCACAGGATACTGCGTTCTGTAGGTGACAGAACTGATTCAACTCTGAAACATCCCATGAGAAACAAACTGATCAACCACAGGAAAATTCCAATTCATCCACACCACCAACAGTATAGTGTTGTAGGATATCAAACAAATGAAGGCAAAGGATCTAACCTGTATGCTTCTGACTGGACCACAACCAACCAATGCAGAGGCTGGGCACTGCTAGAGACACAGACCAGGCTATTTTCCACCGTTCTCACCTCAAAGGTTGGGGAGGGTTAACCCTAGGAAAAAGCAGCCCTTTGCAACCTGCAGAATATCTGAGCAGCTCCACACAGCCGTTTCCTGAAATGGTTCCAAAGTAACAAGGCATCTTAAGAACCATAACCTAAATTATACCAGGAGCTACTCTAGCATAGCTAGAACAACACAAAGCTGAGACATGCTGTACTCAGCAGACTTTTCTGAGGCAATTAAGACTAATTTCAGCTAATGGGAATTGCCACATTGCCACAAGCACTGGCTATCAGCAGTCTAACATAGCTTTCTACCATAAATTTGAACTCTTCTGGCTCATGTGGGAGCCTCTGATATAACAAATATAAGATCATATCTATTTTATCAAGTGCAAGCTGCAGAGTGAAGGAGAAAACAGACACTGATAATTACTGCATTGTAACTCTTGAGCTGTGTCAATATGGAAAGATATGATTTATCCACAAGCTAGAATCCACAAGCGAAGAGTGATGAAGGGTGGTGGCTAGCTTCACCACATTTTTTAAAATAGCACTTTAACAAAAACTTCATTCCACAAAGTCATCAAGGACAACAAAAGGAGTTAAAAAATCTCCATGAACTGATACTCCAGTCATCCATCAGTTTCAGAGTGCAAAGTCAGCTGTGAAAAATGCCTTTGGCAAAACATTTTGTGAACTAACATGGTAGTATGGCAAGAGTTTCCATAATCACTTTTCAAGCCAGACTGTTCCTGCTGGGAGGACTGTCCCCTGCAGGATTCCCCCAGATATAACTGCAGTGCAGACTGTTTATTGCTAGACCAATGGGCTAGCCCCAGGAAACAGCCAAGGTATGCGTAACAGGGACATCTCCAGCTCAGGGTGCAGACCTTTATAATCCACTATCTCCTTCCCACCCCCACCCATACAGGTATAGAAGTGCCAAAATCTACAGGGAAAAAAAAAAAAAAAAATCCCCTGAGAAGGACTGAAAGGTTTGCAACTCCTTAGGAATACACTGGTCACTTAACAAAAAACAACAGGATTTAACAAAACAAAAAAACAAAACCCAAGGGCCAACCACAGGCATGTTGAAGCAATCTGTATTGCATTAAAAGGACATATTGATATTACTCAAGTCTTTCCCAGAATTCCCCCTCAATTTCTTAAACCATTTGTTCCCTTTATCTGTGTCAGTAAACAACCTCAAATATTTCTGTAGCACTAAATATCACCAACTGCTTTCCAGCTCATTCATTATTCCTTGTCATATTTTGCCTATTTTTGTTCCCCAGCTGAACATTCTTATTTAGGACTCAGTCCATCAGCTCCTTTTGTTCTGCGAGCTTCTGTAAATCTGGCACAGGCATCTTCATTCAAGGTGGCCCCACTCTCAAGTGTCATTAAGTAGCAAGGGGAATAGCTATAATGCTGGTTACTGGCACAATTAAGCCAACACCTTTCTAAATAAAAAAGCATCTGAAGAAAGAATATCTTGTCAATCTCTGAACACTTTTATGGGATAGGAAAGAAAGAAAGGTCACTCTCAGAATTGTTTTGTTATACCCGCTATCATTACCTTAAACCAAATTTAAAAACTATGTCAGAAATACACACTTCTTGATTCCCCATCTTAGGAAAATGTACAAACAGCAACATCTCTCTGCCCATGCAGAGCATTCCCAAAATGAGCTATAAATAGTACAAGCCAGAACAGTTTCGTAGGAACTGAGCATTCACTTACTTATAGTAAGCTTTTTACAATACTGGGGTCTTCGACTGTCTCAAGCTCCTAGCTAAGCTTGTAACTACTGTGACCTCATTGCTGGATACACATTGTGTCCTTCCTTCAAACACCCTAAAAGGTTTCGATGCCTTATATTCTTTATATCTAATGAGTTATAGAATCATAGAATAGTTAGGATTGGAAAAGACCTGAAGTTCATTTAGTTCCAAACCCCCTGCCATGGGCAGGGACACCTCACACTAGACCATGTCACCCAAGACTCCATCCAACCTAACCTTGAACATTGCCAGGGATGGAGATGTATCACTTCTTTGGGCAACTTGATCCAGTGCCTCATCACCCTCACAATAAAGAACTTCTTCCTTATATCTATCCTGATACTTTGCCTGTTTAAGTTTAAACCCATTACCCCTCGTCCTATCACTGACGTTTTATACCTACTCAGGGCTGAGCTGCGGGCTCCTGGGCAAGGCCTGTCAAGGACCCGAGGCTGCCTCAGTGACTCTCACCACTCAGAATTGAGGCTTCTAGACACAGTGTTTCCCCTAGCTCCAGCATTGAAGGCATCCTCTCTGAAGATACTCACCTAGGGAAATCATAACTAAGGGAAACTTGTAAATTTCTACTTTGTTAATTCCACCACATTAGACACAGTTCCTTTCCAGTCTACAGTTGACAAGTTGGTCAATGTGTCTCTCTAACAGTATACATTAGCTCCTAACATTTAGTGGAAGCAGAGAGAGAGCTGGATGGCTTGGAGGAGATAAGAGTAAATCAAGAAAAAATCCTTCTTCCTAAGAGACACAAGATTTTACTGACATCTCAAAATAACAGCTACTTGGTAAATTAATTAATATCTTGTCTCTGATATGTGTGACTACACTGACTATGATACACCTCAGAAGAATGCAGAATTACTTTAGTGAAAGCTTTGTAAACTGTAGACAACACAAAAACTGTAAGGCCAGAAAGACAACCTCATCTCAAACAACTAGAGAGAGTAACTAGTGGCCTAATCAAACATGTAATATTTAAACCCTGCATAACAACAAATAGCTATATAAGAAATCTTACTACATACATAGAAAAGTAATGATTAAAGAAAATGAATAGTGGTCTAATTTCAGTTGAAAGAACAAAACTATACAAAATCAACAGGGCACGGATTAGGATTTTTGGGAATAAGTCTCAGTCCTGCTCAGGATGATGTGTTCCTCTAATGCCGCCACCCAAACCATTTAAAGTTTTGATATAAACTTCAAAGGGAGGAGGTTGAGCGCATAACAGCTGCAGAGAAAGGGATTATTTAATGTCAAATGTTACATTACTTTTATCATGACACTTCCTATATTTGGTGGTACGTCTATTTTTTGAAAGCTCCAGATTTTGGAGAACATCTGCTAGGTAAGCAACTCTTTTTTTCAGTACAAAGTTTCCAATTGCAAGGAAAAGCTTGAGAACATTCCATGTAGAGCTCGCTCCCTCATAAAAAATAATAACCTTATTCATTTATTTATTCCTTGACAACACTATCTGGGAAAAAGTCTGGGTTATTAAACAGGTAGGATTGTCCATCTCTTAAAATTTGATTGTCTATCTCTTTAATTTGAGTCTGAGAGACAAAACTGCAGTCACAGTCAAATTTCATGTATTTGTAGTCTCCACAGTACTGTGCTTGCCTTCAGTACCTAAACTGCTAAACCACACAGGTCATCTGTCCCATAGCATAATGTGTGTAAGGTCTCAGAGTTACAATTGCCTGTATCTTCAAAACATCATCACACAAAATACACATTAACAGGATAAACATTCTTCAGCTATTCATACAGCCATCAAGTCCAAGAAGTGAGAATCTTGCTCACTTACTAAATAAAATGAAAGACTTGGATGGGATCCAAAGCCCCCTCATTACAGGCCATGACTTCAGAAACTTGACAATCATGCCCTTGAAAAACATTAACAAGAAAAAAAAAAAGAGAGAACAAAAGTCTCGACAGAAGCTTTTGTTTGTGGAGCATGGATGCCACTGAAGCTGTGTCATCAGTATCACTTTTTAGTAGCCTCTGGTGTTCACCATTTTGTTCATTAGTATCTCTTGAGACCTTTTTAGAAACAGTATTCTACAACATTACAGGTTTTTCTATCCTTTGTACTGCTGAGTTCTATATATCTCCAAGCAAGGCATGCTGCTTCAGTATACAAATTAGTGGTACAATTTTCTTTAAAAGATTTAAATTATCATGTGTTAACTCCATCTTAACTGTGCATAACACTAGAATAAACTGGCAATGATTTGAGGTTTGTATATATATCATCACTGATAATTTTTCTTTCCTTCCAGCTTAGAAACACACAAAAAGTGTAAATTTAACAGAGAACTCCTTTAATAGAGAACACTTGGATACATAAACTTTTCTTTTGCAAGAAAGAGGACTGTTTCAGGTACAAATATGTACCAGTTAAAACACTAACAAAACAATTGTATACAGCTCTATAATTCCTGATTATCAGAAAAGAGTAAAAGTCTAATGTGTTTGGTGTCATGTACACAGCTTGCATAACATCATTCTTTCAACATTAATTGCTATAAGATGCCAGTCTTAACATACGTTTGATTGTGTCAGGTGTACTTCCCTCTATCTTTGTAATCTATATTCCTTGAAAAG